>VDFB02320876.1:0-81699 GCA_007258455.2 Sequoia sempervirens
TAAAATTTGAGTTGATTTGCTTAATTATTCTAGTGGTTCAATAATCTTGAAGATTTGATTGATTAGATTATTGATATAGAATAATATTTTGATTATAAGGAAATTACTAGCCTTGATAAAGTAAATTTTGCAAAGACAAAGCTAAAATTTTATGTTGCTATTTGGTAGAAGAAAACTCAATTGGAAAGAAATAGGAGAGGTAAGCTTGAAATTGAGAAACACAATAGGACAATAAATAATTTGGAATCAAAATTCATTTTTTCAAGTTATTAGTTGGATTTGTTAAGAAAATTTAAAATATAAGACATAAAAATATAAGTGTCAAAGGTTATACTAAGGAATATGATAAGTTAATAATAATAGGTCATCATGTGTTGGAAATAGAGCAAACTATTGTAAAACGAATATCAAACTAAATATATTTTTTCATGTTCATGTATTAATCAACTTGAAATAAAATGGAGAAAGCATAAAATTAGCAAACCATGAAATTACAACACATAAAACTAGATCTAAATGGAGAATCACTTTTGAGGAAAAAATACACCATGAGAGAGAGCACAAGTCTATATTAACAAAAATAATGTACAAAAAACTTATCCCTTCAATTTGATATAATCCTAATAACATCTATGTACCTATAAGATGCCTTCAACTTTTTACAATACCACTATCTCAAGGCTTCAATATGTAGACCAAATGAAAATAAGAAACCATAAATCGCTTACAAAATAAGGAGCAAATGCCATGGACCCAAAACTAGGCACCCATGTGCTTCATGAAAAATCAACACCTATAATCAATTAGTCAACCTCTCATAATGAAAAATCAAACTTCCCTTCACATTGATGCCTCTTTTGAGGTATGCTCAATACCTCTTCCCTAATCCTTGATAGCCCTTTCTTTGATTGAAATTCTCTCTCATTCAATACATTTTTCTTAGTATGCCTGATCTTAATCCTCAAAATTCTAAGGCCTCACATACCTTAAGAGGGATGAGTTGTCCCTCTCCCCCAATCCTTGACACCTAGATAGGTGGTGTGAAGTATGGATTTGATCCAACCTCTAAAGTTCAAACTTCCTACCCATTTTTGTTAACTTTCCCACCAACTCGTCATAATGACCTAAAATCCTACATTTGTGCTAAAAAAGCTAAGTTAAAACATAAGAAAGTTATTGAAATTCATTATAGCTATCTTTTTACTAATCAAGGAGTATACCTATGTTTTTGACATAATTTTGAAGTAGTTTTTAATGGTGAAAAAAAGAAAGTGGTTAGGTTTTCATTTTTGGCCAATTTGGCCTTGCACCTAATCAAGAGCATTGAAAAGAACTTGTTTATGCTCTAAAACTATAGATTTGATGAAGAATGATTTCATGGACATGCCAAAGTTAATGCAAGTGATTAGATTTTGCAAGGTTCATATCTTCATGACTTTTGGAACATTTTTTAGCAGAATTTGTAGGTTCCCTCCACCCCTTTATGCACAAATTTGGGTGTTGATCAATGATATTTTTAATGAAGAATATTTGAGGCTATATTTTGATGACTACTAGCATGTTCTTCAACTTTGAGGTGAATATTTTGAAGCTAGACGACATAGGTTATGATGTTGACAACATGTTTCTCCCTACAAACATTGCCAATCATTTCTTCTTCTTGGATTGTATGCCCTTGTTGCAAATCTATGTAAGGGCACCGATGTTTCATTGTAAAGGGTTGTATTTTTCATTGGTATGGGAAAAACTCATATAGGTCAAGTTGTATTTCATGTTTTTACCAATGTATATGGCTACAACTTAAATTTTTGAGTTTATATATAACTTGTAATTGCAATGTAAATATTTTTCATGAAAATCAATATAAGACATCACTTTTACCTTGTTTACATTCTTTCTCAATAAATTATTTAAAGTTTTGGGCGATTCAAGGAAACCTTAAATGCACATTTGTTGTTTTTTTAATAGAATTTTATTAGTTTACATCTAAAGGATGTAGTAAAATTATTTTATTTTGTGTGAAGTCTATGCCATGTGAAAATATTTCAAAACTAATACATGGAAATATAATGTCTTATAGATTATTAAGTAGAGGATGTAATTATGAGATTGAAGAGAATATCAAGGTTTGAGTTTTGCAAGACAAAGCCAAGTGTATAAACTCATCTAAAATTTATGGTTTGAAACACCATTATATTTTCATTTATATTAGAATATATATTGCAAGATTAGGCACTAGTCTAGTGGTAGAAAGTTGACCATTCACTCAATCAAAATTAAGAAAATTTATTATATAAAACCTTTTATCAATTTATTTTTTATTTATTTGTTCAACCATTATGCACAACCCATTGTTATAAATTTATGCTAAACTATGGTGATTCTATGATTGTTGACTCTAGAAGGTTGTACATAAGGTATTGTACTAGGTTAATGGTGTTGTAAGTAACTAGCAATGAAATATATCTATAGGGATTCGTGACCAAAATTTATCTATAGTTGCATCATTCGACCCCACTACCTAAAGTTAAAGATCCATGATTTGAATGTAGGTAATTCTTAATAAAGTACAATAGTCAAAACATATTACAAAATCATATCTGTGTGAAGATTCATTCTTTTTTCTTTATATATCTTTAAAAGATCTTTGGGATTACCCTCCCAAGCTTGGTAGGGCTCAAAATGTAGATGAGGTCTATAATTCTCTTGTTTGTTGGCCTTTTTCAATCCTTGATTTGAGGTTAGGATTCATCAATGTGTGTTAATTTTTTGTCACATTGTTCATATCTTGGTAAGAACCTTAGAGTTAGGGGTTAATACAAAAAAGAACTCCAACAAGTTATAGGTGCATCATAAATCAAATAGACATCAATCATGTCATGAGAAGATAAAGAACATGTGTTATCATTTATAGAAACATCAATAGTGATAGAAGAAATAAAATCATCATAAATAGCATCACTAATAAATCCTCATAAATACACAATCCCTTATCAACAAATGCATCACTAGGTTCCTCAAGGAAATATGTAATTAGAGAGTCACATAAAAGACAATTGATAAATGCAATAGGGGAACTATCATGAGATGTGTAAAGAATATGTTCTATAAATATAATACCATCACATGAAGCAAGAGTCTGTTGGTGCATTCTCTTGCATCCCTCCAAGAGTGTTTCCTACAAAAGATATTTATGCATATGTTTACAGTAAGATTGAAGAGAAGTTGTCAGTTCAATTAAACGTGCTTTGGGAAAGAGAATTGAAAGAGAGCCATGATGCCTACAGAATATTAGTTGAGAAAAAGTTGGATGTTTGGAGGAAAGTTCCCTTGTTTGAATTTGAGAAGTATATTTGAATAGTGTTGAGTAAAATTCATGATGAATCTCTATGGATAGATGAGGCACATTTGATTTCCAGAGAAGCTATTAGAGTTGTGACTGGTTTGTATTGCTCTAGACCAGTTCCCAAACTGAAGGCTATGGATGAAAAAGAAATCATTGAGGCTACAGGTGCGATTTCTAAAGGGAAAGATATTGATTTGAGTTTGATTGTTGATCTGGTAATACGGTATTCTACTATGGTCATCGGTCACAAAGTTTGTATCCCTAACAATGATCTTACAGTTTCTACTGTTGCAGTGCATACTGTTGTTGATATGGTAACAAGAGGTATGGAATATGACTTGTGTGAATTACTTTGTATACATATTTTGAAGAATTTAAAGGAGATCAAGAAGAATAAGAAGAATACATTTCGATATGGCAATTTGGTTGTTTGTTTACTCTTTTACTTCTTGAGAGAATTACCAATAATAGGAAGGATAGAATGGTCAAATTCAGAGCCTATTGCCTATCAAATCAGGAACTTGATGATAAATCTTGCTAGTTTGGATGTGCAAGAGTCTACCCTTGCTGCATTCTTTGGAACATTTTAGATGAAGATGAACAAAAGGTTTAGGATTCTGGTATGTGTTGTGGAAAGATACTCCGAAAGCATAAATTTTCTTGTGTCTACAAATTTATGTCACATGAAAGTAGTTGAATCAAGGTTATTTTTGATATTTGAATTGGATTATGAAGTGTTAGAGACTGAAGTTGATAAATATGCTAAAATTCTTTTGGAAAGCCCTAAGGATCTCAATGTAGAAGGTACCTCTGGTAGCATGACCGGAATAGGGAAGAAGAGGAAGAGTGTTGTTAAGCAAGATGGTGCAAAGGAAAGTGAGCTTGAACATGAGCATGAAAGAATAAATATTCAAAGAGATTTGGAATAATTGCAGAAGGTTATTCTCGATGCTAATTTTGATTCATCTATTTCTGTTGTGGAGAATCTCTGTAGCATGATTAATTCTTTGAAGGTCTACATCTCCAGACTTGAAATGTTTGCTAGAATTAGGTCTGATGAAGTTTGGAAGATATCAAAGGAAAATGTGTGAATGTACACAGTCGTGTAATGAAGGAATTGGAGAGTGTATAAGGTTGTGAAAAAAAGGCACATAAACTACTTTCTTTTTGCCTAAATTGGTCTGGTAGTACACTAGATATGAGAAATGAGATAAGGATGAGTGAGTCCCGGTTGAGCACTTAGGTAGATACATACAGGTTAGCAGAAGATAAAGATAATCAGAGGTGGTCCTACATTGTGCAACTTCAGGACAAATTCTTCTCTCTATAGGATCGAAGGATAGATGCTATCAAGAAATTTGTGGCACTCAGAGACATGATTAAACTCAAACATACTTTTGTTTCTAGTGCTCTTGGTTGTATTGGTGAATTATCAGAGATTAATCTTAGTACCAATAATTTAACAGATGGTGTAGAGTCCTTAACTAAACTTGAGCTATCTTACAAGACTCTTTTTAGTGCAAAAGGTTCATGGGAAGAAGGTAAAGTGTCGTGGAAGGCTATCCTAGAGAATCTCAAAGGTTCTTCTTCAGGTTAATTCAAGGTTGTGTTCATATTGTTTTGGTTACATTTTGATGCATATTTACATATATACCAGACCCCTTCCTTTGTCATTGATGTCAAAGGGGAGAGATAAAGAGATAAAGAGATAGAGATAGAGGGAAAATATTTTTGTGAAGAACAGTTTTGATAGGGGGAGTAGTCAGAGTATTCTGTTGCGGTATACTAGAAAAAAAATTTGTCATGCATGTTGCCATCAATGCCAAAGGGGGAGATTGTTGGAAGCTTTGCAACATGAGCATGAAGTATGGATGGTTGTGTCGATTGTTCCTATGTTGTCATTGATGTCAACATGGTGATAACTATATAGGAAGTCTGCTTGGTTTACCAAAAGTATAATACTCTTTTGTGATGGAACAGTGTGTTAGTATTTGAGTCTGGACTTCACCACAAGATCTGATATGACTCTAATCTCTTAACCATGTTTTCTTGACTCATTCAGACAACTATATCTTGGATCTTGAGACGTCTTTTATTGTGAGTAGAAAGTTATCTCTGACATAGTTTAACTCTGTATCTTGCTATTGCTCTATGTTTGGCATATTGTGTGGGAGACTTTGCATTCTACTAAAGTGAACATTCTTATGTTGCGGTTTTGTTGATGGTCTCTTTGTTGGTAGTATGATGGGAAAGTAATGTGTTCTCAGATCTGGAAGGTGTTTGCTTTGAGGATTATTTGTTGGTTTGGAGAATTGTGTTCTAGTCTTGGCTGACTCAGTGAATGCAATATATTATGAAGACTAGTTATTTTTTATGGATGATAGTTGACTTGGTATAATGCACTACATGGATAAAATGATTAAACCTTATATGGTGTCAACCTTATTGATGGATAAGATATACTTGTGTATATATAAGATGAAAGTGTGTGTGTGTGTGTGAATGTATGAGCAAGAAGGAGAAGTGAATGTGAACAAAGGAGAAAACCAGAGCCTAAATGCTTTATTAGTTGTGATCAGTACAATTTTGTTGAGCGACTGTTGTGTGAGGCAATACTTCTTATTCTGAGCTTCAGTGGAACTGAACCCTGCACATTGAAGGTGTATCCTATCAATTCAATCTTTTGGCAGTGAGCCACTATCATTGTATCTTGGCGGTTAGCCATCTTTTGTACTCAGGCAGTGAGCCTTTTTAAGGACAGTGAGTCTTGGCAATGAGCCCCGTAATATTTTATATCTAGATATAATATATTGTGAGTTAACCCTCACCATGGTTTTTCCCATTTTGGGTTTTCGACATAAAAATCCTAGTGTTCATGTGTATGGTTGCATTGACTCATTTTTATGTTCCCTCTTGCTGATTCAGTCAAAATTCTGATAATGTATAAATGGATTCTATTATGGTTTTGTGGAATACTGATTCACCCCCCTCCCCCTCTCAGTATTCTAGATGTTCAACATATACCTTTTGTACTTGCAACATATATTTGCCTTGAAATTCTCGACCTACAATCTATCAATATTAATAAACACTTTTAGGAACTTGTTAAGTGAGAATCTTTTAAATAATGACAAGCTCCATTATCCAAATTAACAACTTTTGGTAAGGCTGGAAAATAAGACACTACAAATACAAATGATGTTGTAACAATGAGGATGACATGGAACTTGAAACAAAAATATAAGAGCAATGCAATGACCTAGTATAAAACTAGGGTTTTAAAAACTCATTGACAAAGAGGCAATGTAAACATAATATGTTGATGTAATGCGATGCTATGGTAGGGGAAAAAGAGATTATGCGAGGCACAATGGTAGAAATGAGTGATTCTAGTGGATATGATGATTCTTAGTGATGTTAGATGATTTCCCCTTAAATGATTCAAATGGCATAAGGCTAATGTCCTTTTATACATGACTTAAACACACACTTTGAAAGTTTTGGTAAAGCATTGGCACACACTTGAAATTAAATCGACTAAATTTGTGATTTTAAAACTTAAGATTAAATTGACATGATATATTTGTGTTCACAGATTTGACCTAAGAGTGAAAACAAATAATTTAAAATATATCAATCAAAATCATGTGATAGAACCATATACTCAGAACATCCACACAAAATACTATAAAACAAAAATTAAAAAATATAGATTCATTCTTTTCACCCTTACAATATTATTGCTTCTAGACAAGTCGATATAAAGATATTTTGGAAAAAGACAAGACAATAATTCACTATGAATACTGTAAACTACAGTATAAAGTTGTAAAGAAGGCCCTCATGTCTTTTCCTTAAGATTTACCACATTATAACTGTGGTGGTCAGTCGATCATCCCTCTTATATAGCTGGGTAGCTATCCCATCCATCCTACATTACTCTCCCTCATTCCTCCCATGTTCTACCTAGAGAACTCTTCGATCTTTTAACCACATAATGCTCTTACCTTTACCACAAAATAAAGCCAACTCACTGTTTCTTGTTTCTAGTAAAAAATGGATATCAGAAGCTGCCTGGTGGACCATACACACTGTCTGTAAGTATTGTCACATGTTTTTCCTTTCAAACATTTGGAAATAGCTATTAGCTGTGGCCAATGTACAATGATTGCACTAAGTAATTAATTGAAGATAGGAATATAATGGGACCCAAATTTGGTCACCACAGTTCCCAATACCATTTGTATGTTCTGCACGCCAGTGGGCGTTAAAGCTGCAGAAATGTCTCCACTCAAAGAACCAATGGACCTAATTTTTACCCTGCTGACGTCAAGAAAGCTGGAGAGCAACCTAAATTTGAAGCCTTCTAGGTATTCTACAGAAATCACCCAATCCAAGGACCCAGTTTGACCCCTAATGGGTATCCTATTTGGTGAGTGGAGGCGATGCCAGTTGGAAGGCACTTCTCCAGCTTTCATGGAAACTGCCATTGTTTCTAGGGCCTAGTGTTAATTCCCTTGCTGCTGGTTTCCGGTAGGGACCCAGTTTCATCATTTCACATTTACCCACCGCCTACATATACCCTTTACAAGCCAACGCTCTCCTCACACTCATATTTCATCAAGTGTGAGGTGTAAAGCAAATTCTTTTGAGGTTTCATTGAATCTCGATCTTATTGTACTAGAAATCATTTGCAGATGGGGGCCTGCATGTCTTCTGATCACAGTTGGGCTAATGAAAAACCTCTAAATTTATTCACAGCAAAGCTCATATTGATGGATGGGAGCATCAAGGAGTTCTCCGAGCCTGTGAAATGCCGTGAGATTGTAGGCAACTACTCAGGCCATTTCATCTGTGGCTCGGGTGGTCTCTACCCAGGTCGACATATTTCAGAGGTACTGCATGAGGATAACGAGTTGCAGGTTGGGGAGCTCTATTTTCTTCTTCCCAACAGAAAGCGAGACTTTGTGCTCACAGATTCAGATATGGCGGCTATGCTTCTTGAGGCCAATGGGGCCACTGAGCAGAGAAGAAAATCTAAGGGTAAAGTTCAGCCGCTGTTTGATATTCATTTACAGGATGAAGGAGATTCACCATCCTCTGTTTCCCCATCCTCTGTTCCGCCTTCCTCTGTCTGTTGCTTGTCAAAACCTGTTTCAACAAGAGCAATGGGCCGCAGGAAACAGACAAGGCAATCTAAGTTGGAGACTATTTTTGAGTGTTCATAGTACCAGATATATATTGTAAATTTATACTGTCCATTCAGCTGTGCTTCTTTTGAGGAAAAAGTACAGTTGAAATGGAAATGTAGCATTAGACATAATACCTGTATGATATTTTTGGCTTTGCAGAAAGGGTTTTGGCATCTATTGTTTTTTTCCAATGTTAAATACAAGTGGAAAGCTTCTATTATTCACCTTATGCATCTGTTTTTTTCTGAGGACAACAACATTTGCTTAAATTAGTAAGGCTCCATTTCCGAGACAGGAAAAAACCTTGATTCAGGGAAAGAAGTGTCTTTAAGATTCTTCGCATTAGTGTGAAACACAGCTCCATCAGGCACACCTGTGGCAGTAAATGGACTGAGAAATTATCTGAATGCAGCCCCGACTCCCTGAAACTCCCAAAATGAGAATTTGCCTGACAAAGAAAAGTACTGTAAACTCTTAACTTGCCCTAATCCCAGGAGGTCTGCTATTAGTAACAGCACCTCCATGTGCAATGGTTATGATGCCATGCTTGTAATGTCTGGCTTAAAATCTTCAAAATCCTTCGAGGGTTTGTTCGTTGAAGATATTCCAATTCAGGTGCACAATGAATCGCTGTACTTAAGCCTTTTACGAGTTACCTCCGATCTAAAGATTGCACCATCAATGGGCATTTCTGCAAGTAGACAAAAAAAGAGAGAATCTTTCGGTGGAGTGAACTGCAAGTAAAAGGAAAAAGAAAAAGAAAAAGAAAAAGAAAAAGGTAGGACAATTTTTTTTTAAGTACAGAACAGAAAACTGTGTGTAAAATAAAAACCGAAAGAATAATAAGGGGTTCCATGGATTTTTAAATTTAAAATAAAAAAATAATGTTACAAGAATCTTGAAAAAAATAAAAAAATAGATTCTTTTTTAGATTTTAAGTTTAAGGGGTGGATGACAGGGAAAGTTTTTCTCATCTGCAGTCATTTGTCAGTTCTTTATATTTTTTTTTTTTAAAAAATCAATAAATTTTAGATTTAATTATATAATTGTATATTTAACATTCCTAATTGCTAAAGTATGATCATATGGCCCACAACTTTTGAAATTTTGAAGCTTTAAGTTTTAAGCTTGTTTTTTATTACAAAATCTATGAGACTCTTGCTTATAAAAACTTTTAAAAATTCTTAGCAATACCTATTGAAATATTTTAGGAAGGCCTCCTCCATGAGACCACAACCTAACATAATGGAAAAAGGTTAAATATTTGCTTGTATCCTTGTTTTCATTTTAAAATTGTAATTTGTGTATTTTGTGTATTTTTTTTTTGTAAAAATATAGTTCTATGTAATGAAATAACTTGCACAATAAAATATGTAATATGGAATATGCTAAAAATATTTTATGATAGTTGAGAATAACAAGCCACTTCGAGGGGGCAAACTTTTAAATATCTCCAATGACAACATAATTCACAATTTGATGATCAAACAAGACTCACTACCTCATATATATACCCTATTTATGCCTAGAATATCACCCAGGTTGACCTAGATAACCCTGTAGAATCCTTAGGCCAACCTAAATCTTAGATTCATGGCAGATTTGTGTATTTTTGAGGCGGGCCAGTTGTTTGATGAGGGAATCATTGAAGTGGGGTTGTTGTTGTTATCCTTATACGACCATAAGGATTGATTGCTTTGATTCTATTTGATTCATTGTTTGTGAAGAGGCGGAATGTGTTTAATCTTCACTCTTATGATTTAATTCTCTTAAAAGAATGATTTTTGTACTATAAAATTCTTCTCTCTAATGTCTTTGTTCATTTACTTTGTAAATTATCATGTGAATATCAACTTGTTCCTAGGCTATCTCTTTAATGGAGTCTCTTGAGTTGGAAAATATAAAACTTCTTAAATCCAATCTTCTCTTACTCTAGAACACATGAGTGTGAATGTCAAGTGAGGAGGAAGATAGAGAGATGTGATTAACATTTTGTTTAATAGTTTGTCGAATTTGTAGAATCGTTGAGCTCACTCAATGTTTGAGTGTTTGCGTTTGATTTTCTCGTTGAGTTTGACTTTCGTGTGCCTCACATTAAGATTGAAGGATTTATTTCATTTGTTTCTATTGAGAATAAATTGATTGCGCTTCATGTTAAGATCAACAACATTCTTTTTGTGTGTGTTTTTTTTTAGTTTTATGAAATTTCTATATGATATTAATCTATATGAATGCATAAATAAAACTAATTTATATTTTTGTATTTTTCAAATTTTAAATGTTAACTAGTGAAGTAGATGCATAAAGTAAAATTTTATATATGAATGTAATTTAATTTTTGATTTAGCTATATAATTGTATATTTAACATTCCTAGTTGCTAAAAAATAATCATGAGACCCTCAACTTCTTGAAATTTCAGAGTTTAAAGTTTTAAGCTTGTCCATTATTACAAAATCTCTGAGACCCTTGACTATAAACACTCTTAAAAGTTCTCAGCAACATCGATTGAGATGTTTTTGGAAGCCACCCTTCATGAGATTGCAACCTAACATAATGAAAAAAGGTTAAGTAGTTGTGTGTATCTGTGTTTTCATTTTGCAATTGTAATTTGTTAATTTTGTGTAAAAAAGTTTATAAAAATATAGTTCTATCACAAATTTATTTGTAAAGAGGTTTCCAATAATACATAAATAGTTTTATGAAAGTTTATGGCACATTACATTGCTCTATAATTATAGTAAGCAAGAAATAAAAGTTTACAACAAATAATTTTATGTCCAATTTTATATTTTGTAAGCCAACAATGAAAATAGCAAAAAAAAAGGTGATTGTGTGGTATTGATATTGTGTTATAGGTATTTGCAAAGACTATAACAACTTATTATTTATATAAACAAAAATAGGTTATAGAGCAGATTTTCTAGTCTTAAAAATGTTTTTGATGCACATAAAGTAGACAATTAGCAAAAAAATGAAGAACCTTCCAAATCTTAGAAAGATTGTACTAAATTTGAGTATTAGACCAACAAGTAACAATTGTTAAAAAATGGGACTTGAGGCACCTAGAATTGACCCAAGTACAATGGAAGTCAATTAGACTCCAAATGACACATACACTTTGCCCTTACTAAGGCATTTGTTAGATCACTCCTCTTTTGGGAAAAGCTAGTGGAGCAAGGGTGAATCCAATTTATTTCTCTTCCTACAGAAGAATAGTGTCATAGACGGAAGTGGTTTGGTCATTGTGAATGAAAGTCATACCAATAGTTTCACTGGCTTCTTTAGGAATGGATGAGCTAATGGCAGACTTGTTGCATCTCGTTTTTTCTTGCATAAACTTAATTAATACATAATGAAACTGGTTGAGGCTATTGGTTGATTATCTTATGATTATTTAATTATGGATAAATTGTATAATTATACATAAATGTGTTTTTAAATTAGATGTTATTTCTAAATGCATGAAATTGGAATTGAAATGGAGATGAGATGTTTTGTGCATGTGCTTTGGCTATAGTTTTATGGACTAACCTATTGACGTAAATCTGAGTGTGAATGAGTGCAGGAACGTGTTGAAGGAAAGAACATGGATGAGATAGAAGTGTCCTAGCCACTTGGTAATGATTAGCATGATGGAAACCCGATACACACAAACCCACATAGTTGCATTCATCTTGCATTGTGTATGATTATGAGTGCATTGTGAATACATCATTTGTGCATTATGATTTAATTAATGACTTTGTTGATGGTTATTATGTTTGTGAAAATAAAATTAATTGGGAAAATAAAAATATGTCTTATGGTTTTTTTTTTTTTAATAAATTAATTGGTTGGAAAAATAAAAGATCTTACTTTCCTTACATGATTTGATCGTGAATGTCACCATGCAAGAATTTGTGTTGTTGTTATTAAACCACTATATTAGTCTACATGGATCTGCAAATTTAAATAGTAGTATATTGATAAACATTTAATTTTGTTGTGATGATTCCACCATTAAACTGTAAAACTGGATATATCTAAAACTGTCATTTCATGGATCTCTAATTCTTTTATCAACATATCAAATAGAATAATTATAGTTATATATGTACATATATATACATACCCATATATATGAATATACATATAACTATATGTATATATAATAGTGCAAATATGCATCACATGTTTTGATTATAGAGGGAAAATAGGCTTTGAAGGGACCTAAAACACTTTATAACATAAAAGATAAAAAGTTGCTCAATACTAAAAACATTGATGAAACATCAGCAACATCCATCAACAAACCAACAACCAAAACATAGAGAACCAATAGCAAAAAAGCAGTAACAGAAAACAACATAGACAAGGACACTATTTCATACTCTTCAAGGTATTTTCCACCTCAATTTCTTGGTTTTGATGCAACTCAACCATGTCCATCAGCTCTTTCTTCTCCTCTTCAAAGGTCTTTCTCAAGTTGCCCCTAGCCCTTATACTTGGGCCTTTTGCTTCATTTTTCCCTGCCTTCTTCCCTTTCCCTTTTAGGGACTGATCCTTCTCCATCAACTCAGCAAAGTAAAGCTAATCTTCTCTCAGTTCACTTATCTTACGAAAGAGGACCTCCAAAGACTCAACACTGTTCTTAACCGAATTGTGGCTAACATGAAGTAGCTTCTTAATGTATGCATTGGTTTCATTAATCTTGGCCTCCATATCAAAGAGAGGCTTCTCTCACATGGTTTTAAAATATGCAAATGTGCATTCTAGGTCCACGAGTCTTTCAATCAATATGTCTAAGGAAGAGCCCTTCGACACATTTTGCAAATTTTCTTTCAGACTCCTAATTTTGATATTCGCCCTATTGAATTTTTGCATAACCCACTTGGCTAGTTTGAATGTGGAGGTGGCTCCCAAATGAGCCATGTCCAGGAGTTCGAACATAGAAGTACTATCATCATTAAGGTAAGTGAAATATTCAAAGAGGGGGTTTACCTTTAATGGCTCTGGTTTTCCATCCTTCGGGCCCTCATCCTCATTCATAGACTTTACACCAGAACTCTCCACACTGGGAGAGATACGAACATAGGAGTCATTGATTTTGATGACCAAATCCACAACACCCTTCTCCTTGCCTAGTTCTCAATATCCTTCAAATCCTCCTTCACGGTCTGATTTTTTAGCTTTGTAATCCACTTAGAAACCCTACGCAACATTTTCATGGGTTCCTTAGCATCAACATTATCTGGCAATACAACCTCCTTCCAACCAACCATAGTAGAAACATGACCAGTAGCCTCCTTATCTCCCTTAGAAAGGGAATCACCAGAGCTGACCTCAGTATCATTACTAGTGGAAGGCGAATCTGACTCCTAAAAAATTATCCTCTTGGCAGCACCTTTCCTCTTAATATTCCCCTTTTTTCATTTCTTAGAGGGGGTCGGCGTAGGGGACGAAGAGCCATCCTCATCCTCCTCATTCCAATCCTCCTCACCACCAACACTAGTATCTGACCCAGTCGAGAGGGAGTCTTTGTCGATAGCCTTCTCTCTCCCTTTTAGTGACTTGGCAGGGATATGGGCCCTAACATGCTCCATAATGAGCAGAATAAGGCCCTCGTGTAAAATAGGGGCTCGTCTATTTTTCAAATGGGCATACACCGACACTTCCAGCAAGGATAAAAGAAAGAAGGGAAACAAGATAAACAATCCATGCCTAAAATGGTTTAACAAAGTAAAATGATGACCAAGAATTGCAATATAACGACCATCTAGGGTCACATACTGCATGATTACCTCTGCAATATCATCCCATATTTTCTTCAAGGAAGACTGGTCATAGCCCCAAGACTTCAGCTTAATCAACTTCTTATGTTCATTATCTTTAAAGAATTGCTCCATGGCATCGTCATTACTTTTCCTTTCCTTAAAACACTTATGACCCACCATTGGCAAGCCAGTGACAGAGGCGATAAACTCCTCATTTATCACAAATTCCATACCCTTGACCAAAATCCTTCTATCATGCCAAAATCTAACAAAGTCCACCGAAGCCTTAGGATCATGGCCATAAAGCCTATCTAGGAAAGGTGTGAAATTCTCGTGCTCTAAAATTCTCCAAATTTTATGGTTTTTCCTCCATCTTGCACAAGAGTGAGGCTCAATCCTACTATGATCACCCCCCATAATCACTAACACTTTGAATAGAAACCCTAGGAAGGAGGCACACTTTAGAAAACAAACCAACAGAGCAATACCCACAAAGCGTGCAGTGAAAGTGCAAATAATAATGAAAATAACACTCCAAAGAATGAGCTCAACCGTAGCCATCTCTTCACAATAAAGACTTAGCATCCTTAGGAAGGAGGGAGTACTCTTTCCACGTCTTAGAATCATTAATTTTGACATCCTCATTAACAAAGAAGTTCACAATGAATTGTCTTCTCGATAGATATGAGTAACACAAGTTTCCTCAAAAATATAAGCATCATAATAACATGCTCAATCAAATGATCAATGTTCCAGCTTGGCTTCTAAGTTCCACATAAGCAATTAATTATATTAAGTGAATCTCCCTCTACCCAAAGTTTGGAGTACCCCTTGTCCAACACAAACTTGATACCAATGAACACAACCTCGGCTTCCACATGGTAATATGCATCACATGTTATAAACTGGTTTCTTATGGATTAAATCTACAAGACATTAAAATTAGTTAGTATTGCATGAAAATGAAAATATTATTACATGTATATTAAATATTGTATGACATTAAGAATAGTAATGCATGTACTTTAATTATTGCATGAAATTGAGAAATATCATTAAAAATCAAATTTGCATGTTTATAACTAGTTGTGTGTCGATTATATATTTTACCGTCATTATGCATGAAAAGATTGAAATAATGAAAGATGTTCATATAATCATTTGCATGAAAGGAAAATGAGTATTCATTTATTTTTATGATCTTTGGTTATGCATGGTATTCTATATGTGAATTGGGTTTACCTTCCAGGATGGGGTGCCGAATATGGACCAATAGAGAAGGTCGATCCTCTTTTTAAGATCTTTTGGTTTAATATAGTGCTTTAGTCAAAGTCATGTTTTCATTGAAATAGATGAATGTTACCTAAAAAATTATATTGATATGTTTCTCTGCTATATCTTGATACTAGGACATTGCATGTTCATGTTAGAAATGCATGCAGATATATCAGGTTGCACTGAGGTTCCCTCCTGCTTATTGTTTTCAGGTTGCTAGGAATTTTGTGTAGGGTTGGGAATTATTCGAGTAGGAAGAATTCTAGGGAAGCATAAGCTTCGTGGTTAGGCGGAAAAAAGCTTGAGCCATGCTCTCATCTCTCAAAATTACGAATGACTATTAAGGTCAATGGCGGTTGGGGACTCTATTGATTATGTTCACATATCATTCTTATATCATTATTTATATTTATACTTCCATATTATTTAAATAGTTCACTATATGACATGAGAGCCTAAGTTGTACTTTTTTATACCATATATTATGTGCTTTTACCTGGATTATGCACTATACATATGAGATGTGATATGACATTTATTTATATATTGAAGTTGTTTCATATCAAATTCCATGTTTATGAGATATTGAGTTACTAATTATTTTTTGTGAGATTGTTTAGGGTTTCAAACCTTCCAAGACTATTATGTTTGTGTGAGGCAGGATAGTCTTTTGATGAGGGAATCATTGAAGAGGGTGGTTATTGTTATCCTTACATGACCATAAGGATGACTTTCTTTGATTATATTTGATTCATTTTTTGTGAAGAGAATAATGTGTTCAATCTTCACTCTTATAATTAGGCTCAAGCATCACGTGATGACTAAGACAAGATGGATAGAAAATAAAAGGGTCTTATTAAGCTCAATTTGGTTGATTTAGTGTTGCTAAATGTGTATGAAAATACTATAATAAAGAGATTTTAGAAGAATCTTGGAGAAATTTATTAGACTAAAGCCTATGAATAAACTTTTCTTGAGAAATAATGTGTATTCACTCAAGATGGAGGATGGTGGGTATATGGTGGAACATCTAAATGATTTCAATATGGTAGCTACCTAGTTGCACTCTATAGGAGTGAAAATGGATGAGGATCAATATATGAATTTTTTATATTATTTGCTAGATTTGTGTGGTCAACCACTTAGTTATAGCCATTGTGAGCACTACCACCAAGTTCAAGATAGACAAAGTGGTTGCATATTTTCTTTCTAAAGAAATAAGAAGGAAACATTTTGAGTCGACTAAGGAGGCCTTAGCGATTTGTGGAAGATCCAAAGAAAATGAAAGAAGGGAAATAATCAAGATAATTCTAGATCCACATTTAGTGGTAGATTCAAATATTTTGATAATTTCAAGGTGAAATGTTGGAATTTTGGAAAATTTGGACATCTAAATGGATACTATAAGGAGGAGAAGGAGGAGAAGTAGAAGAAAAAGGTAGATTCTAATGACAATTCTCATATATCCTAGTCAGATAAAGTTTATTATTTCATTATTTTCTTGGCTACTCATGCATCAAAAGGTGCATTGTTGATAGAGACTAGTTCATCTCTTCATATGACCTCACATCAAGATTGGTTTATAAAATATGAAGAATATGATGGTGGGAATTTGTATCTTGGAGATGGTTCTCATTCTAACATTGTTGGTTATGGTCAAGTCTTGATTTGATTCTCTAATGGACGAGTAAAGGGGATCAATAGTGTACTGCATATCCCTAGATTGGCACAAAACTACATTTTGTAAGTAAACTAAATGATGCAAGCATGCACAAGTTGTTTTATTGAGTGGATAGTACAAAATTTTAAGAGGATCTATGGTTCTTGCTAATGGTGTTCAAATTGGCACTTTGTTATAGCTATATGCATGTATAGTTCAATGCAATAGTTGTTCAATTCATATAATGAACAAATCATAATATTTACTTTTACCATTGGAACAAACAACAAAGAGATGTATTTTGTCTACTTTTGATGTTATATTTTTTGGGTACCTAAGGGTGCTCATGCGTTAGAGAGTAAGCTACCAAAAAAATGTTATGGCACCAAAGAATGGGTCATATAGGTGATAAGGGTATAAGAACCCTAAAAAATAAAAAACCTTGTTAAGGGGTTAAATTATTGTAATCTTAAATTTATTTTTTGTGAACATTGGGTATATGAAAACAAAACCACATTTAGTTTTACTCTAGTTTTCATAAATATTTTGGGGTGTTGGATTTAATCCATTCTAATCTATTTATCCTATTAATGTTCCTTTGATTTCCAAAAAATTATATTATGTTTCTTTCGTTGATGGTTACAATAGAAGGACACAATTATATTTACTTATAAACTCTTCAATCATTTTAAAGAGTTTAAGAATCTTGTAGAAAATTGGATTGGTAAGAAGATTAAGATTTTGAGAACCAATAATGGTGGTGAATTTTTTTTAAATATTTTGATAGATTCTATAAGGATCATGGGATAGAAATAAATAATACAACTCCATACATCTCTTAGTATAATAGATTTACAAAAATAATGAATAGGATGTTGATGGAGAGGGATAGGAGTATGCTCATTCGAGTTGGCTTTAAAAAAAATTGACCAGTAGTGGTTGTCACAGATTGTTACCTAGATAATAGGAATCCTATGTTAGCTCTTGCTAATAAGACACCAATGCATATGTGGTTGAGAAAAAAACCCTCATTGATACATCCTTGATTATTTTATTGTGAGGCATATGTACATGTTCCTAAAGAGAAGCTATCAAATTTTGAAAACAAGGATATAAAATGTAACTTTATTAGCTATGGTGTTGATGTGCAAGAATACAAGCTTTAGAACCTTGAGGCCGAGAGATTTTGTATGGAAATTTTTTATCTTTAGAGAAATCAATTCTTCTTCCACATTATTACAACAAAAGAAGGATGGAAAGAAAGATGTGGTTCACCTAACCCCAAAGATCAACAAGGTTGAACTAGAAGCCCATGAAGGACCTAAAGAGGAGATCTCAAATAGTGTAAAGAGTTTTGACGAAGAGATAGAACCTCCTCCTAAGTCATTAAAGAGGTCCATTCAATAGAGATAACAACCAAATAGGTATACTCCCTATAATTTGAGATGCATTTTTTCTTTGATCACTAACACTGAGGAGCCTAGGACTATAGAGGAGGTTATGTCTATCAATGATGTAGAGTCCTAGAAGGTGGCCATGGATGAGGAGAATTCTTCTTGAAATATAAATAACATATACCTAGTACCTTTTCATAATGGATGAAATCTCATACATGCAAATGGATGTTCAGAGAAAAAGGGTGCAATGGTAGCGTTGAGAAGAACAAGGAAAGATTAGTTGCAAATAGTTATTCATAGGTTGAGAGAATAGATTATGGTGATATTTCCTACCTAGTAGAAAAAATTATATTCATTTATTTTCTCGTCTCTTGCTACAACATATAATATTGAGGTTGAGCATATGGAATCGAAAATAATACTCTTCCATGGTAGTTTGGAGGAAGAGATTTGTTTAACATAGCTACAAAACTACATTGGGAAAGGTAAAGAACATTTGGTTTGTAAGTTAAAGAAATGTTTGTATGGTCTTCAACAATATCCTAGAATATGTTAAGTTTTATATTTTTAGATCCAAATTAGAATAATGCATCTACTATAAGATGAATGGTGATCATATTCGCATTATTAAATTTTATTGATGATACATTGATTTTTTATAATGGAAAAGGTTTGATTTATGATTTGAAGTCTTAGCTTTTAGCATAGTTTTAGATGAATTACTCAGGGGAAACCAAGTACATATTCAAGATGGAGGTAAGAAGAGATAGAGTAAATATATGGCTTCATTTGGGTCATAGTAATTATGTAAACTCAATGTTGTAGATATTTAACATGTCATATTGGATACTATTGTGTCTTCCTATTATGATGGGGACAAAATTATATGTTAGCAATATCTAATTTCTCTTAGTGTGATAGAGGATATAAGAGTACCTTATGCTAGTGTAGTCAAGAGTTTGATGTGTGTTATGGTCTGTACAAGATCATACATTTCCCAAGTAGCGAAAGTTCATAGCCATTGCATGGCTAATATTGGATGACTACATTAGGATGTAGTGAAGAGATTCTTCAAATACTTGTGGGGTACCTCTAAGTATTTAATTTGTTATTATGGTAAATCTACAAGGGACCAACACTTAGTGACTATTTATGGATTTGTGGATTTCAATTGGGCTAAGGATTTTTACAACACAATATCTACCAAGTGATATGTTTTCACTATGTTTGGCGGTACTATCAATTGGATGAGAAAGAAAAAAATTATGGTCAATTTTCTAATTTAGAAGTAGAATGCATGGCAGCTACTCATGCTTGTAAAAAATAATCTAGCTTAAGTGATTGTGTTCAAATTTGGGACTAAGTCTAGGAAGTATTATCGTTCTTTGTAATGGTCAAAGTGCCATATGTTTTCCAAATAAATTAACCTTACATATGAAGACAAAGCATAATAAGTTTTAGTACTATTTTCATGACATGGTAAAAGATGGGATGGTGGTGATGAAAAAATATGATTTTTTTCAAAATATTATAGATGCATTGATGAATCCAATGAGCATGGAAAATTTCACATTTTACTGTGAATTTATGGGCCTCTTGTCCCTTATCAATTAATCTTAAATGTAGGTACTCCCTTTTCTCTTGAAAAGTGTCCAAAAAATGAGATAAAGGTAGGAAAGGTATCTCAAACCTACTACTAATGTTAGCTATATGAAGAATGCAATTTTTGTATTATGAAACATAAAAACTTAGCTTTTATCTATAGATTTTTTGGGGGGGAAATAAAAAATTGGGGGTTTTGGCATCAATTTTAGGGATTCTTATTACATAGATGTTTTTAAGGTATGAAATTAAAAAAATGAGCACCAACAAATTTCTAGATAAAAATTTGTGGCCTAGAAGCTAGGCCTCCTACATTAGAAATGCAAAAACATATAGAACATATAAAAGAGTTACACTTTTTCACTAACTTACGATGCAGGTTATGATGATCCATAAGGAAATTTTGAATTGAGATAGATAAGCTAAAATAGAACGCCCAAGTTGGTGAGTGGATTATTATGCACTTATGGTAGGTAGAAAGAATGCATTTTTTTAGCCTCTACATCAAAAATAATATGTGCTTATGTACCTAGATTTAGGATTATGATATGTTTATAGTTCTTTGTAGGAGCTGAAAATTAGCTCACACCCCAAGATCAACTACAAAACAAAAGGTAACCTTCCACAAGAGAGTATGGAAAGATAATAGCTTTCTTGATAGTATATGATACAAATATGCAAGATCCTTGCTTAAATAGACAAGGTGATGGATGGGATTAGACAAGATCATGACATGTGCCTTAATCCTATAACATGAAACAACTAACTCAAAATATTAAATGGCATAGGACACAAGAAGTAAATTACATAAGATAAGATTATATCTCATCAAGACAAATAAGACTTTTATAAAGATTCCTAGGACCTAAGTAAACTTAACATGTGAATAGGACCTACTAGTGGACTAGATAGGTAAAATAACATATTCACACCAACATTCTTGAGTCAATTTATAGATAATTCTAAACAAGTATATTGAGATGAAATGAAAAGGGTATTTAGGTATTTTGGGGGTACTTTTGAGTATTCCTTATGTTATCATGGTTATCCTACAGGAGACATACATTCAATTTATATTCATAAATATATGGATTCAAATTCGATCGGAGATGTTGATAGTAGACGATCTACTAATGAATATGCTTTCACTATGTTTGGTAGTGAAATTAATTAGATGATAAACAGGTTGTGGTTGCCTTGTCCTCTATAGAAGTAGATTATATGATAACAACTCATGATTGTGAGGAAGTCATTTGGCTTAAAAGATTGTGTTTAGATGTTATATTATAAGTAGTTTCCATTATGGTTTTTTGTGATAGTCAAAGTGTTATAGGTTTGGAAAAGAACCTGGCCTTTCATGCAATGACAAAGCATATTGATGTCTAGTACCATTTTTTTAGATATGATAAAGTATGGGAAGGTGATTATAAAAAAGTGACAATGCATAATATTGTAGATGCACTAACAAAGCTAATAAGCACATAAAAAATTAGGTTGTACTATGAATCTATGGGCCTCTTAGCCCCTAACAATTAAATCATGTTGTTGATACTCCCTTTTCTCTTGAAAGGTGTTTTAAAAGTGGTAGAATGTTAGGAAGGTGTCTCAACCTTGTTCCTAATTTTAAAATTACAAAAAATACATTTTTTGAGTTATAAAATAGAAAAACTAAATTTCTAAGCTATAAAGTTGATTTCTAGGAAAAATAAATATTTTGGATTATTTGGCATCACAAAGTGGGGGTGCCTATTACATAGATATTTTCAATCTATAATTTTTTTTTTAAAATAGCCCAACTAACCTCCCAAATAAAAATTTATGGCCTCTAAAAGTTTGCATAAGAAATGTAAGAACATGCTGAACACTTCAAATAATTGTAAGAGGGAGTTACACTTATTGACCAACTTATAATGCATGTTATGCAACATTGTAAGGAATATTTGGTTGGATATAATGTAACCACAATAGAACAACCAATTTTGTGAATGGATTATAATGAGCTTATGACAAATAGAAGGTGTAGTGTAGAAAAATGTACTCCTTTACATTTTCACACTTTGTTTGGGCCCCTCAATTAAAATGGACTTAATTATTCCTTAATAAGCCATATTTTACATCTACAAGCCTAATAAATTATATTTTTTGAAAGGAAAACCCGACAATAATTAATGCCAACACATAACACTTTACCTTGAGCAATGTGTGTTCCAAGAATAGGGACTTGGGACTCATTCGCCCATGGGCGAATGGGTCCTCCCTAGGCCTTTGAACCTAAATTTAAAATATTTTTTTGGCAGTATTTTAATGTCCCTAAATTCAAATTTTAATGTTGGATTTTTTGAGAAATTAAGGATACATACCTATAAATACAAGGTTATTTCATCAATTCAAATCCTAAGAAGAATCTAGAGAATGTTGATGAGACTTCACAAGAGAAAAGTTTATGATCAAAGGGTATTCAAGAGCAGATTTATCAGTGTTTGTTGCAGCAATCAAGATTTCAAGCATCATGTCAAAGTATCCTTGCATCATGCATGTTTTTGGAGCAAACATTGTGATGTAGGTTTCAAAGATCGAGTCAAGCATTCAAGTCATATTTCAAGCATCGAGATCCACATCCATTGAATCCATTTCATGCAAGATCAAGATCAAGATTTCAAACTTCCAAAGGTTTATTCAAGGGTTTGGTGAGTTGCAATGTGTAGCATTGTTCATTCATCATTCCTTTCACTTTTCATTATTTCAATTCAAAGTTTAATTACCCAAATAAGGTTTGACCAAGGCAAACCCCCATTCACCAAAATAAATAATTTTTCCCTCTTGTGTTTGTGTTGTAGATCTTAGGTTGAAGAAGGATTGAAGATCTCTTGAAGAGCAAGATTGGAAAAGTTGTCAAAGTTGCAAAATTTGTCAAAGTTCTTGTGATCAATTCACAGAACCTCACCTTCAGATTTGATTTCTGACTTTTTGACACTAAAACCCAAATCAAATAGAAGCTACAAATTGACATCAAAGGCTTCTAAAATTTGTTTAAAAACCCTGAGTAGAGACCCATTCTCCCATGGGTGAATGAGTCCCAGACAACCTCCTAAAACTGCCTTTTAGTGACTAGTACACAGTGTTCTACTCTTCTCAGATCTGTAAAACTTTTATTGTTTTTGTTTTTATTGAGCTTTAAATTGATGTTTCAAGTTTGAATGATCATAATTGAGTAGATTTAATATTTTTTATTTTTTCTCCCAAAAGTGGTGTTCAGGCTAATACCCTCATCCTCAAGCATAAGGAAATTAGTAGATTCCCTCATTGAGTTGACTCACCTAAGGGTTGTAAGTCAATTCATTGTGTGGATCTCATTTCCTAGTGAAAATAAGAAGATAGATCCTTCATACCCCCATTTTCCCCATTCCAAATTAATTCAAACCCTATTTTTCTATGTTTCATTTTGGTGAACCCAACTTTGTACAACAAAATTCTGAAATTTGGAGTTTGTTCAAACCCTAGATCTAGGATTTGCATTGCTTTACATTGCATTGCATTGATTTGAATCTTATTTAAGGTGGTTAACTTGCATTAGTTTGCATCTCATTTAGGGTTTTAGGTTTGCATTTTGCATTCTTTAAAATCTAGAAAATTCAAAAATTTCAGCAATTTTGCAAAGTGTTTACATAACATTGCATGATCAATCACTTAAATCAAAAAATTGAATCAAAATTGCATGTCAAATTAGGTCTTTTTGGCTGTCATTTAGCATGATTTCACACTTGCATTTAGATCTAATTTGCCAAAAATTTCAAACTGTAACTACATGTTTGCAACCAAAATCTAAAAACATAAATATCAACTCAAAAATCTGTAATTTGATTTTTCAAAACCCTGACACAAGACCCATTCGCCCATGGGCGAATGAGTCCCTGATCAAGCTTGTTTCTGAATTTCTAGGCATTAAAAACCCTTTGTCTAAATTCTATGTTTCTATATTCATATCTTTGTTTTAGTTCCCAGAAATGTTTGTTTTCTGCAATCATTTACATTAAGGTTAATTGATCAATTCAAGTGCATTTCAAACATATATTTCTGGAATTAAAATACATCATTTTCAATTTTTCGCATAGTATAATCAAAAAATTATCTTGTTTAAAATCTAGAAATTGCTCTTTTTGCATTACACTTCCTATTTTTGAGTGTTTGTTGCATTTATCTAGTGCCTATTCTCCATTTTGGGTGCACCTTAGGTTTGTTAAAAATTGTATGAGCTTCACAACCTAGTGTCCTATTGCCAATATTATCGTGAGACGTAGTTCGAGACTCATGTCATCTTATGATACATCACTCGTTGTGGATCTTGGGTTTTCCAACTCTTTCACTCATAGTGTTGACACTAGTCAACCCACTATGGACCATACCCTTGACACTTCATTTCCTATGACCTCCTTACCAACAACTAATGTCATAAATGTTGAATCAATGGTTGCTAATGTCCCTCAAGAGAACCTTAGAAAAATGGATGAAGAACTAGAAAATTGCAAAAAATTGTGAGTTCTAAATACATTGTTGGTACTGCAATTCCTGTCATAGATAACATGAGGAGAATGATTGATAATGAACAAGGAATAGAAGTTATGTGTATCTTATCTCACATCATTGGTAAACATGTCCTTACAATGACTAGTTGTGCTCAAACTTTGGGGTATCCCCAAAGTCAAGGTGGAAATCCAATTCCTCATTCAACAACCATGACCTCTATTCTGACATACACTAATCCAATTGTTACTACAACCATACAACCCACTAGCAATGTCAATAATTCCTTAGGTGTTTCCACTGAGAATTCCTCTAGCTTTGTGCATTCAAATCTCATATCTCCTAATCCATCTCCCCTCACGAACTTATAATTCACTTGTCCTCCGAACACATATACACCTCCACCATATTCACCTACATCTCAAAACAAAAACAATGATCTTGTCCTTAACCAACTCTTGCAAAGTGTTTCATCCCTTCAACAACAAATTGCTACATTGAATCAAAATCAAAATGGCCAGCCTTCACAATATATCAAAAGAAACCCATTATCCTTGGAGATATTGAGAAAAAAAATTCCACAAGGCATAGAGATTCCTAGATTTGAGAGATATGGTGGGAAAGGAGATCTTCTTAGCCATGTTTTTGCATACACAGTCTTATGTAGTGACTTCATTTTTTAGGATAAAATCTTGGCTAAAATTTTCCCTAGATCCTTGAAAGACACTACCTTGGAATGGTTTTGTTCCTTACTGAATAATTCAATATGTTCATTCAATGAACTTGTTGACACCTTTCTCAACCATTTCCAAGTCCACATGGGTCTTAAGATGGCCTTAGCGGATTTAATGAAATGTAAGCAAAAGGATGATGAAAAGGTCATTGACTTTATCACCCGTTATCAATTTCTTTACTCACAAATCAACATTAGGATTCTTGATCCTAATCTTCAACAAATGTTCATTGAAAATTTACAAAATAAGATTCAAGATAAGATTCAGATGATGAAATTTCCCTCCTTCACACAATTGTGTACTACCCTTTGTGTTTACCAAAATTCGGTTAGTAGTCGTGAAGTGAAAACTCCCTCTAACCATCTTGAAAAATCTAAATCCACGCCTCAAACCAACATCTACCAATCATTCAAGAAACCAAATAATGGATTTATACAATTCACTGCTCCTCAACCAACTCAACACGTTGACACCCAAGTGGTTGCTATAAAGACAACAAATCCATATACATTTGGAGAGAGGAATAGACAATTTACTCCTCTACCTAATACCCTTCATTCCATCATGTTGCAGCTCTTAAACAAGAACTTAATTTCCTTACCTCCTATTAGAGCTCCTAATCCTACTAAGCCTTTACCTCCAAACTATAGACAAAATTCCTTTCGTCATTATCACTGACAAAATGGACATGATACATAACATTTTAAGCATCTTAAACATATTGTGCAAGACCTCATTGATTCTAATCACATTCAAATTGGCGGTGTTAATGATCAAGGTAATAATTCCATTGCCCCTCCCAACCAAAATTTGCAAATCTTTTACCAATCGTATGCCAAATCATAACATCTCCTTATTCAAAGCTAGTGAAATCAAGAATGATGTGATGAATATTGACACAAATAATGACAACTTGAATGATAATGAGGAAAACCGTATCGATAGTATGATTGGAATCATTGAAGTTCAACCTCATAAGGGCCAAACCAATATGTCCCTTGACATTTCTTTCTCACAAAATGACATAATTAAGCATGCACCCAATGGTCCTCTTTACATAGTTGGAAGAATCAATGATAAGCCTACTAATGGAATAATAATTGATCTTGCCTGTGTAGAGAATTTGATAACCGAAGAATTCTTGTTTGTGCATGAACTTTATCAAGATACTTATGAACAACCAAAAGCATGGATCAAAACACATAATGGTTTTGCTTGCCCTACGATAGGTTTGATAATTCTTCCTTTACAAATTGGACCGAAAAGATTAAATCTCTCATTCTCCATCATCCTGATGTTGGATCAATTTCATGTGAAGTTAGGCTACCCATGGCTTCACTCCTTGAATGTTGTCTCGTTGATAGTGCATAAATGCTTAAAGTTACCATTTGGTAAAGAAATCTTTACTATGCACCATAGTGGCTTTAATCATGTGTCTTCCCGTGGGAAAATTTCTCGTTGGATTTCTTTTGGCCCAAACCTATGGAACCTATTAGGCCTCATGAGGACTTTTTTTTCAAATCTTATCAAGATTTTAAGGCAAAGTGCATTGCAGATTTATCCCTTAGGAATATGCCTCAACCCACGATTGAGCCTCCCAGCCTTAATGAAACCATGATTGAACCAAAATCTCTTCCAAGTAACCAAGACCAACCCATGACAAATCCTTCACCTATTTCCTATAAGAGACCACGAGATAACCAAATAATTCCTGTTGTGCCTCCTAAAATCAAACAAGTTTATAAAGTTAAAGAAAAAGTGGTTGAACAACCTCCCATGGTTCCTTCCATTCCTCCCTTATGAGAAGAAAATAAACCTATGGTTGATAAACCCACTCATACACAATCGCAACTTGAAAACCAAACAAAAAGAAACTGAAATTCTAGAGAGCGTAGGCGTAGACGTTGTTGTATTGCTCGTTTGATACATGCAAAACATGAATCAACAACTCAAGCAATGCATGACGATTCTCCATCTTCGCCACAACAAGAAAATCCTATATCTCAACCACAACAAGAACAAGCACCTTCCATGGATATTATCATTAGACCTTTTGTTGTGATTAACTTGGATGATGATGATGAGAATGCTAAAATTGATGAAGTGCATAATGAGCTGAATTTTTTTTTCCTCTTCCATGAGCTTAAATGATATCAACCATGATGATCCTTCTAAAAAGAGTGACTCACCACGTGTTGAACTTGGTGATATTCCTAGTACGACACTTGTTGTTGTCCCTTTGGCTAGTTATATGCCTTTCACATATGATGAGCAAATTGGGATGCGAATGACCTACTATAGGTTGAATCGCATGTGCCTTACTAGTCTTTTTATTTGTCTTCTTTTCATTTTCTTTGTGTGTGATTGCATGTGTGTAATGTGATCCCCCATTTCATTTTATTTGGCATGTCTTTATGTTCATTCCTCTATTTGTTCCTACATACTTCTATATGTCATAAATCCTTTATCTTTTTTTATTGTCTTGTGTTTTCCTTTTGGGGATGATGCAAAGCGTTGAGACATTTAGGTCTCTACCATGTTTTTTATTAGATAAGCAAGGAAGGGCCTTGATCCCATGGATACAACAAGAAACAAAAAAGAACTAGAGAGTGGTGGGAAACAACACCACCATCAAATCAAAAAATAGCATTAGTATTAGCACGTAGGCCAACATTTAAAATAGTAACCATAGTCCATCTAGTACTAATAAAAAATAGTAAGTTTTTACCAGTATACTTAGTTCTACGTAAGCCATTAATTAAATCGACAAAGCCCTAGGTGGTATTCCACCATAACATAGAGATCATAAAACAACAGTCTGAGTTGTTAAAATAATAGCACAAAATTTTTGTCAAAAACAACAGAGTAGCAGCAACAAGCCATTAATTGGCTTTCTTCAACAAGTCCCCATACTCTCCAATGAGAGCAATGTATTATCTCCAATTAGGTCCCTTTGTCTCATCCAGCATATTCAGGGTATCAGGTTTCCCCTATTTCTGTAGTTTCCTGGTAATTTTTATTTCCCTGGAAGTCGTGCCCAACATCACCCTCCTCATCAATCTGTTAGTTACCCTCACGAGAGTAACTAACGCCTTCTCCATATCTTCGAACTATACCTGCAAAAAGGTTAGCCTACTCTTTAAAAATTCATTACTTAACTCCTCATATTTATTCTCCTTACCCAAATCCCCAACACCATGTCCCAAATCTCCAACATCATGAACATTTTCAACCTCAAACTTATCCTTGGAAGGCTCAATTTGATCCTCCTCTTCCTCTTCCTTATCCTCCTTTGAACCATCTTCCCCCATCTCATAAGCAGAGTTCTCAAAGTCCATGTCCTCAGAGTCTTCTTCCTCCTAGGCTTTGAATTCTTCATACCTTAGGTCCTCCTCCTCACTCACGGTCATTTTCTATTTTCCTTTTTTATACTTCGAAGCCACTTTTTTAAGGTGATCCGACCTTCTCCCCCCACTACCACCACTCCCTTGCCCTTGTAAAGTTTCCTTTACCTCCTCATTTTGATTCCCTTCCTCTGTGATATTGATAACATTCCTAGGATTTATGTCTCTTTTAGGTTTCTTAGCCTTTGGGAGTTCCAGCAGCAAAGGCGAATGTTTCCTTTTCTCAGGCGTGGCTCTAAGGAGCTCAATCTCAAAAATTATGTTTTCCTCACTCTTTTGCGACCTCGGAGTTGAGGGGTTGACACATTGGCCACAGGATAATTACTTTTAGCAGGAATAAGCACGCGCCTAGCAACAATTATAGGGGGCTAGCGAGGGATAGGTTCCTCCACCGGGATTTCAACAACGGAAGGGTTTTCCTCATTAGGTTGTTCCTCATTATATTCTTCAAAACGATCATGGTTCATATTTCAGCTAGCTAAGGGGTTACCATGAGGATTCAAAGTCAGGGCATACTTATACAGGGTAAGCATAAGACCTTGGTGAAGAGGAGGACTGGCACCTTTTTCGATATTAAGCTGCAGGGAGGACAATAGATAGAAGGGAAAATTGATACTCTCACCATGGCGGATATGGTTTAGCAGAGGGAAATGGTACGCATGTACCGACATATACCTACCCTCAAGAGTAAACTATCTCATAACAAACAAGCTAACTAAAGAAAAAGGAGGAGGGAGTTCCAATCTTGCATACCCATTATAAAATCTCTTGAGATTCTCCCCATCATGCAGGAATTTGTCAACAAATCTCTGATAATCCACCCCACTTTTCTTTTCCACTTTAAGCCCATTATTCTGCAGACCCGTTGCTTCGGCAATGAATCTAGTGGTAATCTTGAATTTCACCATGCCAATGGTGACACTACCTTTCTTCTAGGAGTTGGTAAACTTAGCCGTCAGGTTCTCATTGTATCCTTTTAGGGATTCGAAGAACAAAACCATACCAGCATTCTCAAACATTCTCCATAAATCCACATTTTGTTTCAGGGCTTGACAATTTGGAGGCTTTGTTCTCTTCCTTGGTCCTCCCATTTTACTCCTCTACAGATTCTTTTGTTGTGACGGGATTTTCTTCATAATCACACACGCTTTCTGCTTCTTTCCCGGAATACAATAAACTCTCTTATGCCAGATTGACCCAAAATATTTTCTTTGTTTTCACTCTCTATGTGTCATTCTTCCAATTCTACAAGTATTTGGGGAATGATGGCATTTTTGAGCTCTATAATATCATTGTAGTAAAGACATATGTTGACCCTGAATCCGTTGATCCCTTATGTGTTTGGGATTTCATTTGGGGGCAACCCCTTGTTCATGACATAGCTTCATTTGGAAACATATGCTTGACATAGGGCTTTCCAAATAAGCTCTCATGTCTTCTTTATTGTTTAGCATTTATCACTTGCTACTTTAAAGTAATTGCTCATGACATGGTGTTTAGCAATTTCTTTAAAGTGGGGGCATATAGCAATTAGGTACAAGCCTATGAAACCTCACTAATAGCAGATAGGAGCAAACATCTAAGTGCACTAAAAAATACAACAAATTATAATCAATGAATATGGATCCCCTTAAATCACATACACACTTACAACCTACAATTTAAATATCACAACCCTCTAAATATCTAACACAACTTCATTGAAAATATATATTTATAAAGCAAAGGGCAATAAGGGTGAGTAGAAACCCTACATGCACAAGCCTCTAAATATCTCATTCAACAATGAATCCCTTAAGATATGCAAAAACTAATAACACTAGTCTATGCATGCATGCAAGTTAGAGAACTACACAAAAACTAAAAGGAATAAGAGCTTCAAGAAAATGAATGACTAAATCCTAAGCCAATTGATAGATCCCTACTCCTATGGACAATAGAGTCATATGTAAGAAAAAAAGATGAACCTATTGGCTACAGTAAAATAAAAAAGAATAAGGAAACATTATATATCATATCTACTTAGTAATTTAGAGAAAATTAAGAAAGCCCCACTTGAAACAAAGAGAAACCATTACAAAAGGTTTGTAATGCATTATAATATTGTGGCATTAATCAAATCATGGCTGCATTAGACCAAAAACTATAGTGAGAAAGAGAAAAAAATAGGTTTGAAATTTTCCCTAAGATATTACAACCTATCATAGAGACATGTGATCATACCAATACACAAACAAACTGCACATCCCTTCAACTCATACAAACATGTTATTTCATGCCCCTCCCCAAGGAAGGATTGCAACCTCCTAAAAATGGCATAGGTAAGAAAAATTAATCCTAGCAATTAAAAGGATGGGATCGATCAAGTATAAAAAGAATGTGGGTCACAACAAGGAAGATAGTTAAAATAAATAACAAAAAAAAAAATATTAATTAAGAGTTAAAGGCAATGCTCCATCTTGGAAAGGTTTGACTCTTTGCAAGGCTATGGCTGATGAAAAGGTGTAACTTTCCCCCTCAAGTGGAATATATTAAAGAGAGGATGCTTTATATGAGGAGGTCATCAAGTAGGAAAAAGGAGAAATAATAAAAAGAAATCTAAGACCAATTTGGAATAGTAATTGAGAACAAAAATTATTAATATTTACAAATATAATTGATGACAGTCATTTAAGAATAAATTATCATTTCATTGAGAGGTATTTATTTAAAAATAATCTAGAAAATTCCTTGATGAACCATATCTTAAATTTGTGAAGTGTCTTGCAAATAGGAAGGATGACCAGCCTTCTGAGTTCATGAGAGGTGAAAGGATGACCAACCTTCATGCTCTTATCAAGTACACCATCTAGAGATGGAAGGACGACTAGCCTCCATGCTCATGAGCTAGGAGGTGGAATGGATGACCAACCTTCCATGCTCATGGGCTTGATCAAGGAGGATATCCAACCTCCGAAGTAGAGTGAGGGATGGAAGGGCGGACCACCTTCCATGCTCTTGCAATATAAGGACAACCAACCTTGATATTGTTGTTTGCAAGCATTTCCAATGAATTCACAATGTGATTTTCTATAAGGAATATGTTATGATGTGTTGATTCAAATATTAATGGTGTTATGATTTATTGATCTAAATATTATAATGTTCTATGTATGGATTCAAATATTATCATAATTTCTTGTTACCTAATATTACTAATATAATGTCTTAGTATATACTATTGTTTGTAGGTGTAAAATTAGGAATTCCCCAAGTAGGGATAGGACGTGTTATTTCCTTTATAGTGTTGTGACTAAATTATATTTAATACGCTAGAATATACTTTCAACAATAGTATAGGGAATCGGCTCATAAACCAACCATTTTTACATATTTTTATATGAATATATAGCATTACAATTTCACTTTGCAAGTTGGGCAAGAACACCAAAGTAGTCAACAAGCCTGTTAGGTCACCCATGTTTATTTGCATCTTCACATGGCCATATACATGCAAACACGTCGTCTACATCAACAACCATGTCCATTCGTATAAAATCCATATCTTTGATTGGCCCATAGGTGTTGAGAAGGGTTTGAAATTCATCCCCTATCCTATTATGTCCAAACAAGACCATTAATGGTGTTGTAAGTTGCACATGGAAGTAGGGTTCGTATTTAAAATTCAAGTTTTGGTATTTTTGCATGCAAAAATAGTGTCTTGGAGTATAAAATATCTCACAAGACCTAAGTTGAGGAGTCAAGAATTTGTGTGCCAAAACACAAAGGAGGACTAGTAGTCAAGGATCAAATAAAACTCATGCTAGGAGTTCGAGAAAAAATAAATCTACAAGACCAGTGTCATGGAGCTAGAGGACCACACGATTTGGATTTTAGGCATACCACATTACAATTTAACATTTGGGTTGAGATGGCGATAAGAATATTGAAATCCCAAAATGGAAAGGCATGAGGAGGGTCGAGAATCGAGAAAGTGTCATACTTGATACCACTTTGGAAGAAGGGGGTAGAGGGATCTTTGAGTTTCTACAAGGGGAAAGTACAAAGAGGGGCAAGGATTAGGGAAGTCAAATACCTACTATCAAAGGATGAAAAACAAGGAGGAAATGAAAATCCCAAAATTCAAATGGGGATGCATGATGAAGTAGTGAGGATCAAGTTTTGGGGTTCCCACATACCTAATGCACTTTTGGGAAGAAGGGAAAAACCATAATAGAAAGGAAGCAATTAGTGATTAAAGAAAACTAAGTGAAGGATTGAGGGATCAAGGATGGACAATGTCACATTTCTTCGAGGAAAATAGGTAGTGATAAGTCTACAAGTCTAGGTTGATGAGGGGTTGAATAAGGAAACAAGGAAATAGGAAGATGTTGAGGTTTGGATTATGGGTGTACCACATATGAGGTATTAAGTTAGAGCTATCTCCATAGGCCTAAGTAAACAATAGGAAAGTGTTAGTGTGAATATGGTATTTTTCCTATCTAATCCACTAGTAAGCCTTATTCACATGTTAAGTTTACTTAGGTCCTAGGAATCTATCTAGAAATCTTAGTTGTCATTAGATCTTATCTTATCTTATGTCATTTAATTCTTGTGTCTTAGGTCATTTAATATTTGTTGAGTTAGTTGTCTGATGTTATAGGATTAAGACACATGTCATGATCTTGTCTAATCCTATCTCTCACCTTGTCTATTTAAGAAAGGCTCTTGTACATTTGTAAATATATCATATCAAGCAAGCTATTATCTTTTCCATACTCTCTTATGGAAGGTTATATTTTGTTTTGTGGGTGATTTTGGGTTGTGAGCTAATTTTTAGCTCTTGCATGGTATTAGAGGTTCAAATCTCCAAACTCCTCAAATCTGAGGGTGATTTTTTGCATGAGCTATTGCTAGATTGAAAATATTGGTGGATCTTAAAAAATTGAATATGATATTCTCTTGCATCATATGATGACCTGGAGAATCAAAAAAACTTGATAGAAATACTAATTTGGGGGTTTTCTCTTTGTGGCTTTATATTGTAGGTTAATTTTGGTGCATGTTCGTACAAATTTAAGCTCACCATTGAGTTTAGGGAGTCCAAGAAAGTTTTTTTTTTCCTTTTCTCACCAAAATTGGACATGTGAGGCTAGATCTATGAAATCTATACTTTTTTCACCCAAATTTCATTTGTACAGTCATATGGAATTTGTACTTTATGGTTTGTACATATTGTTACAAGTTGCCATATGGGTCACAATTTGCATTCTATACAGTTGTATGGAATATTCTATGACATCTTTGTAGGCATCATCTTTGTGCAACATGTGTGTCATCATGCGTGGGCAGAAGGTAAGACGTCAGAGATTTTAATTCGGATTTTTTATTAATTTTTTTTTTTTGTAGTGCATAGTCACACTTACGCTAAGGACTAGTTTTATTGCCCATGGGGGGACTTAACTCCCAGCGGTGGAGGGAGCGACATAGCTCCACCTGCTATCAAAATTCCACCCCGTCACTGTCGCCTAGCAACACTTTTTTAAAACCATTTGCATAAAATGTGGTCATGTGGGCCAACCAATGACTAACCCCTAAGGGCTTAATTTTTTTTCCTAAGGCCCTAATAGGGAAATTGTTTTTGAGGGCCATATCTTTTGATCCATGAGTCCATTTTTTGAAAACAAGATATGTAATGTCCCCTTCTAGTTGACATCTCTCAGTTCTTGAGATTAGCCTATTATGTGACCCTCGTAGGCTGATAGGGTGGATAGAGGGTCTTGTTGAGGCATGGCTTGGCTTCAGTTATCAGAATCATTCATTTTGGATTTCATTTGGGGTCGTTTGGACATCATTTGCTTGACTTACTATTTTAGTAAATGGAGACACTCAGCGGAGCACCCTACTATTTTTAGCAGTATGGTCTAGTCATATGCAAATTCAGTCACTTATCATCTGGCTTCAGACGGTTCATCAATTGGACTTATATTGAGAGAGATATTAATATTTATTTGCCAAAATAAATATTAATTAAATTGAAGCTTATTATATAAGGTTACAATATAATTTAATATTATAACTTAAGTGACTTTTTGAAGGGGGTCGACCATCATGAAGAAGGGGCCATTTTTAATTAATGATTATAATTAAAAAGGCGTCCAAACTATTGAAAGATTAAAAGTGAAAATTCAAGTTTTATTTAAATGATGCTTTTTGAAGGAAATCGACCCAACTGAGAAGATATAAGTTTTCTTTGTGAAAACTTCATTCATTATGTTATGAAAATCGATTTTTGCAAATTCCTTCTTCAGAGAACGAACCCAAGGGTTTCAGTTGTCTTCTGCATTGGAAAATGAGCCATCTTCAGTGTTTGCAATTCACAGGCTGTGAAATATCTGCTGATTTATTGCCTGTAGTGAATAACTTCATTCAGAGGTTATTACAAATCTTATTGTGAGTTTCTAATAGTCAGTGATTTGGATTGATTCCTTTCCAGAGGAGAATCATTTCATTTTCCCATCAGTTCTCAAACTTCTGGCGCACTTCCCAAGTTGGTACAGATTTTATTGCTATTGTTCAAGGGTCGTACAAATCAGCTTGAGGGTCGTACTTTTCATCCAAGCCTGGACGCCTTGTCTTTTGGCTTTCTTTCTTCACCAAATGGTACGCCTTGCACTCTGGGTCAGTCTGCATGGATTTCGAGGCTGGAGAAATGTTATCTTATGCTGGAAGTATTAATTCTTCATCATTCTGGGGTGGCTGCAATCAGCAAATCAGGTTTTTAAATAATGCAAATTTATTTGCCTTTTGGTCTGCATGTTAGGGTTTCAATATTGTAATCACTGAGAAAGAATAATAAAACCATTTGCTATCGATTCAAGGATCTATATGTGTCATTTTGTACCTTATTGTATTTATTAAAGATTTTAGAAGCATTTCTTTCAAAATCGCATTATGTTCTTTTTATACAAAAACCTCAAAAAAATCCAAAACCTTCAAAACACAAAAAAATAATCAGTTTGAGCATCAGGGTTGAAGTTGAACCAATCAGGGTTCTTCATAGTGGTATCAGAGCGGTTTCCTACCAGCCTAAGAGTTTGGGATTCATATGTAGCCAAAGGAGGTTGGGCCTCACAGATATTACACTCGCAGGAGAGCTTTGTTTGACAGGGAACAGGGATTGAACAGGCAGCCGGGTACCATGGCTGACAGAACAGAAGTTCCTCGAGATCCTAGGGATGATGATGTAGAGGTCAGACAGACTCTTAGAGATCTTCAGACAGGTCAGCAGTAGGTAGCTGATGTATTACAACAGTTGACCACGGTGATCCAGACGATTGGTTCACTTAGGAGACCATCACCACGTCGTGATGAGGACAGGAGTGATGCAGGTTCACGGAGGGTACCCAGGATTGTTTCATGGACAATAGATAGGCCTACCCGTCCGACTTTTGTGAGACAGGAGCTCGATCGGCCTATTGTAGATGAGGAGCCTGAGGCAGTGTTCGTTGATATTCTTATGGCAGCGAACGATGAGTGGGAGTTATTGACCCCAGAGGTCAGAGAGAGAATTACTTTTGACAGGTTTATCACACAGAGGCGAGAGCATTACAGGAACAAGCCGGATAGGAGGCCTAGGCATCAAAATAGTGACCTGAAGCACGCCACAAACAAGCTCACTTTAGTTATGTTTGATGGCAGCGCTAAGGTTATAGCCCAGACTTGGATCAGTAAGTTGGATACCTTCCTTACATTGCATCCCATGGCGAAGGAGGATGCTATTAGATATGCTACTTGCATCTTGAGGGGGAAGCTTATGACTGGTGGCATCATGGGATGGTGACACTTCAGCATGACCGTATCACCACTTACCAGGAGTTCGTGGACAGATTGGTGGAACGGTTTGACAAGAAGGATCCTAAGACTTACTTCAGAGATTTGGCTCAGTTGAGACAGGTTGGTAGCTTGGAGGCTTACATAGGAGACTTCTAGCGGTTATCTGTGATGGTTCCTAACATATCAGAGAGGCGTTTGGTTGTACTCTTCGTGGAGGGACTGTTGGAACCAATGAGAGGATGGATCAAAACATTTGATCCTCTCTCACTACATGAAGCAATGAAGAAGGCACGCAGCATGGAACTTGCAGCTCCATCTAGCAAGTTCAATTCCAGGAATACCTCTTCATTCAAGGACAACAAGGAATTCAATAAAAATAAGGAGAAATCTGATTTTAGGAGTGATTCAAAGGGGAAATCAGCAGCACCCTTGGATCGTGAGACTCTTAATGATTTGCGCAGGAAGAAGCTTTGCTTCTACTGCAAGGGTTCCTACAACGCTAACCATGACTGTCCTTTGCGGCCTAAGGGTAAGGCCAATAGAGTTATGTGGGCTTATTATAAGGATTCAGAATCTGAGAATTCTGAATAGCAGGAGAGTTCTAAGGAGTCAGAATCAAAGGCTTCAGAGCTTAAGGCGGGGGTAGAGTCAGAGCTCCAAATCCAGGAGGCACAGTTGTCTAGCATTCAGCAGGAGGGATCTTTCAGACTTCGTGGAGTTTTGGCTGGTCAAAAGGTTATCACCCTCTTAGACATAGGTGCCACCTATAATTTTATAGATGCCAGATTTGTTGAGAAGTGTGGGCTCATAACCGAGGAGTTTGAGGGCATTCGGGTTAAGGTGATTGATGGTTACACTCTCAGATGTGACCGTATGATTAAGGATCTCCCTTTACGCTTGAATAATTATGAATTCAAGGCTGATTATTATGTGGTGAATAAAGGTGATATTGATCTAGTTTTGGGCATGAAGTGGCTTCATTCTCTTGAGGAAGTTACACTTCGTCTCAAAGACATGGAGATCAAGTTTGAGGTGGATGGGAAGACTCATATACTGAAGGCCATCCAAGACAGTAACATCAGGACTATTTCCTTCTGACGGATGGAGAGACTTATGCATCATGACATGGTTGAGTGGGTTTCCAAGTGCACTTTGGCACCTACACAGGAGGGACAGCATAAGATCGAGTAGCATCTTGACATTCAGTAGTTGAGAGTTAAGCATGGGAAGGTTTTCAGTGACATTCCACTAGGGAGACCTCCAGACAGGGGTATTGAGCACATCATAGAGCTTGAGGAGGGCGCCAAGCCCGTCATGATTACTCCTTACAGGCATCCAAAGTGGCTTAAGGATGAGATAGAGAAGACTATCAAGGAGTTGCTTGCTATGGGTCACATTCGACCAAGTAAATCACCCTTTGCTTCTTCAGTTGTTCTAGTGAAGAAGAAAGATGGTACACTTCGTATGTGCATAGATTACAGAGTCCTGAATAAGAGGACTATTAAGAATAGATATCCCATACCCCGTATAGATGAGCTTATTGATGAGCTCCATGGTGCCTGTTACTTTTCGAAGATAAACTTGAGATCGGTATATCACCAGATTAGAGTTCGTGAGCAGGATGTTGAGAAGACCGCGTTTCGCTGTCATTGTGGACACTTTGATTTTGTGGTTATGCCATTCGAGCTAACCAATGCTCCTGCGACATTCCAGTCCACCATGAACAGGGTCTTCCATTCACATTTGAGGAGATATGTACTTGTCTTCTTCGATGATATCTTGGTTTACAACATGACATGGCAGGAACACTTGGCTCGTTTGGATACAGTACTCAGCATTTTGGAGAGGGAGTCCTTGTATGCCAAGGAATCCAAGTGTGATTTAGGGATGATTGAGTTGTTATACTTAGGCCATATTATCAGTGCAGAGGGAGTGCGGATGGATCCTAGGAAGATTCGTGCTATCATAGATTGGCCTACTCCGGCGAACCTTACACAGCAGCGAGGATTCCTTGGGTTATGTGGTTTCTATCGCAGATTTTTCAGTGGATATTCACACCATGCAACACCTATGACGGATTTGTTGAAAAAAGGTGCATTCATTTGGACTCCTGAGACACAGGAGTGTTTTGTGAGGTTCAAGGAGCTTATGACTACATGTCCAGTGTTGGCACTGCCGGATTTTACGAAGCCTTTTGAGCTTCAGTGTGATGCTTCTGGTGAGGGCATTGGAGCAGTGCTTATGCAGGACAAGCACCCAATTGTTTATGATAGCAGAAAACTCAAAGGACCAGAGAGGGTTTACAGTATATATGATAAGGAAATGCTAGCAATAATGCATGCCTTGGCCAAATTCAAGCAATATTTAGTGGGTAGTAAGTTTTGCATTAAAACTGATCATAATAGCTTGAGGCATTTCCTAGGACAGTGGGATTTGACTGACCATCAGCAAAAATGGGTGAGTAAGTTACAAGCATATGACTTTGACATCACATACATCAAAGGTACACAGAATGTTGTTGTTGACGCTTTTTCACGTCGGCCTCATCTGAGTTCTACGGTACAAATTGCAAAGGACTAGAGGCACTTGATTGTGGCAGAGTATGCCAAGGATACATGGGCATCTGGTATTGTTGAGGGATCTATTGCGGACACTAGGTACACACTTGTGAATGACTTGATCATTTACAAGAACATGATTTTCTTGATCCCAGGGTCAAAGATGAAGAACACCATTCTGCAAGCTTTCCATGATGTACCTACAGTAGGGCATCCCGAGTACTTTAAAACATACAAACAGGTTTGGGAGAGATTTACATGGAAGGGTCTTAAGGCAGATGTTCTTCAGTATGTGCGTGAGTGCCCTGTTTGTCAGCAGAACAAGCAGGAGAACACGTATCCGACAGGATTGTTGCAGCCACTTCTGATTCCTGACAGGAAGTGGGAATGCCTGTCGATGGATTTTATTACGGGCTTGCCTAAAGCCCAAGGACGGGATTGCATATATGTAGTTGTGGATCGGCTGACGAAGTATGCCCACTTCTTTCTGATCACCACTACTTACAGAGCTACACAGGTAGCAGAGGTATTTTTCCGTGAGGTTTTCAGATTGCATGGGTTTCCTCGGAGCATAGTTAGCGACAGGGATAGTTTGTTCCTGAGTCACTTCTGGCAAGAGGTGTTCAAACTTTGTGGAACCGAGCTTACACCAAGCACCAGTTACCACCCACAGACCAATGGTCAGGCGGAGATAATGAACAAATGGGTGGAAGGCTACCTCAGGAATTACATTGCAGGGCAGCAAAAGGCGTGGGTCAATTGGATACACTTATGTGAGTATTGTTACAATACCACCTATCACATGACCATTCAAATGTCCCCCTTCATGGCGTTGTATGGGTATGAGGCGCCTAGTTTTCTTGATTTGCTACTGAGTGACAGTAGAGTGCCGAGTGTTGGAGACTTATTGCATGAGAGCCAGGACATTATGAGGGCTCTTAAGGAGAATATTGCTAAGGCACAAAATCAACAGAAGCAGTATGTAGATCAGAAGAGGACGAAGAGATCTTTTGAGGTGGGAGATATGGTATATCTTATACTGCAGCCCTACCGATAGTCTACTCTCAGGAAGAGTGGGTCCAAGAAGCTCAAGCCACGGCATTATGGTCCTTTCAAGATTGTGAGGCATGTTGGAGAGGTGACTTATGAGCTAGAGCTTCCAGTGGATAGTAAGGTCCACAATGTTTTTCATGTGTCACGTCTCAAGAAGGCGTTAGGACATCGTGTGGTACCTTCAGCAGTATTGCCTCCCTTAGATGATGAGGGAAAGTTGATTTTAGTACCTGAGTCAATCCTAGAATACAGGGAAAGACAACTACACAAGAAGACTATCAGGGAATATTTGGAGAAGTGGAGAGATTTACTAGTGGAGGGTGCTACGTGGGAGAGTGAGGAGATTTTGCAGCATCCGGAGTTGAGATTGCTTGAGGACGAGCAATTTCAGGAGGGGCAGACTATAATGTCCCCTTCCAGTTGACATCTCTCAGTTCTTGAGATTAGCCTATTATGTGACCCTCGTAGGCTGATAGGGTGGATAGAGGGTCTTGTTGAGGCATGGCTTGGCTTCAGTTATCAAAATCATTCAGTTTGGCTTTCGTTCGGGGTCGTTTGGACATCATTTGCTTGACTTACTATTTTTAGTAAGTGGAGACACTCAGCGGAGCACCCTACTATTTTTAGCAGTATGGTCTGGTCATATGCAAATTCAATCACTTATCATCTGGCTTCAGATGGTTCGTCAATTGGACTTATATTGAGAGAGATATTAATATTTATTTGCCAAAATAAATTTTAATTAAATTGAAGCTTATTATATAAGGTTATAATATAATTTAATATTATAACTTAAGTGACTTTTTGAAGGGGTTCGACCATCATGAAGAAGGGGTCATTTTTAATTAATGATTATAATTAAAAAGGCGTCCAAACTATTGAAAGATTAAAAGTGAAAATTCAAGTTTTATTTAAATGATGCTTTTTGAAGGAAATCGACCCAACTGAGAAGATATAAGTTTTCTTTGTGAAAACTTCATTCATTATGTTATGAAAATCGTTTTTTGCAAATTCCTTCTTCAGAGAACGAACCCAGGGTTTCAGTTGTCTTCTTCATTGGAGAACAAGCCATCTTCAGTGTTTGCAATTCAGAGGCTGTGAAATATCAGCTGATTTATTGCCTACAGTTAATAACTTCATTCAGAGGTTATTACGGATCTTACTGTGAGTTTCTAATAGTCAGTGATTTGGATCGATTCCTTTCCAGAGGAGAATCATTTCATTTTCCCATCAATTCTCAAACTTTTGGCGCACTTCCCAAGGTGGTACAGATTTTATTGCTATTATTCAAGGATCGTACAAATCAGCTTGAGGGTCGTACTTTTCATCCAAGCCTGGATGCCTTGTCTTTTGGTTTTCTTTCTTCACCAGATGGTACGCCTTGCACTCTGGGTCAGTCTGCATGGATTTTGAGGCTAGAGAAATGTTATCTGATGCTGGCAATATTAATTCTTCATCATTCTAGGGCGGCTGCAATCAGCAAATCAAGTTTTTAAATAATGCAAATTTATTTGCCTTTTGGTCTGCATGTTAGGGTTTCAATATTGTAATCACTGAGAAAGAATAATAAAACCATTTGCTATCGATTCAAGGATCTATATGCGTCAGTTTTTACCTTATTGTATTTATTAAAGATTTTAGAAGCATTTCTTTCAAAATCGCATTATGTTCTTTTTATGCAAAAACCTCAAAAAAATCAAAAACCTTCAAAACACAAAAAAACAATCAGTTTGAGCATCAGGGTTGAAGTTGAGCCAATCAGGGTTCTTCATAAGATATCATTAGAAAACTAGTTCTGATCACTTTGCAATGGTGCAATTCATTTTGTTAGATTTTGTTGCAAGTGCATTTTATTGCTATTTGAAGTTAGATCTCCCATTTGGACCTTCAAGCTCTTAAATTTTTTCTTTAATCTCTATTTTTTGTGATTTTTGTGGCATCAGAAAGGTATTGAGGAGCTCTATTTTGTGTCATTAAACTTTTTCCAAATTCAACTTCAAGTATATTTTATTCAATATTTATAAATTTTGCATTGTGACTGATTACTTGGACATCCTAACACTTGAAGAAGTTTTGTCTTTTGGGGGGCTTCATTTTTAGTATTGATTTAGATTTGGGAGGGTTTCATATCAATTTTTTGTAGTATTTTATATGTTTTTCTCTCTTGGTCCTTGTTGCTCTCATGGCTAAACCAAGTTCATTTGAGATACTCCTCATAATTATCACACATGGAAAGTAAGAATGCATCAGTTACTCTAATTTGAGAGTGTGTGGTCCACTTTGGGTGATCATCAACCATATTTTACTAGGGAGTATGAGAGATTTTCTCACATGAACAAATCTGATGAGGCTATGGGCTTGATTGCATTGTATGTTTCTAGAAGCTTATTCTTTCATATTGAGTGCAGTACACGATGACAAGTGTGTGATAAGTACAAAAAATTGTTTGGTTCAGATAGTGATATTTGTGCTTTGCAATTAGAGGAAAAAATGGCATCTCTTTCCACTAATTCATTTCCTAGCATTGAGGATTATTTAAGTTCAAATCCTTAATATCTCAATTGGCTGGATATGGGAAAGATAAGTTTGATACAAAATGCATATTCTTGTTTTTGTCTAAGTTGAAGGGGTCATTTGCTTTCTTTTCTTCTTCATTTTATTCCACCATGGATGGCCTAGGTGAATCTTTTAACATGTTTTTTTTTAGACATTTTGTGATTGATTGACTAGAGAGCAAGCAAAGCTTATCTAGTTTGATGCACTTCCTAAGAATCAGGCATTGTTAGCACAATCACCAAAACAAAGGTAAGAAGAAATCTAAGACTAAGACAAAATCTAGTGAGACTCCCACCTTTTCCAAAGAGGATAAACCTAAGATGGAGAAACCCAAATGTGCATATTGCAATAAACCGAGGCATGGTGAACATAATTGTAATAAGAAATAGTTAGAAGAAATGAGGCAACTCCTTCAAGAGCATAAAATTCCCTTTCCTTCCAATTCTTCTATTTCACCTTCTTCTTCCACACATTCAAGATCATCACAACTAAGATATTGATGGCTAATAGTACTTACATGTTTTTTTTGTGCAAAAGGAGATGTTGACATGGGTATTGAGAACTTTAATAATGTCCTATATATTCTTGATCTTGCCAACAATATTATTTCTATATATCAGACAACACATAGTGGTACATGGAAGACTATTGAGTTTACTCCAAATTCAATGTTCATTCAAGATTTACATAGTAAACAACTTGTTGCAGTTGGTAAGGCTGATCATTATTCCAATCTTTATGTATTTTCACATTTTGCTTCTACTCTTGATGAAGTTTACTCTAAGGCTAATACTCCTACATCGAGTGTGGATAATACATCAAAGGGTTCTATTGGTCACTTGAATCTTGTGTTGGGGTTATAACTCCTCCTACTTCTTCATATTTCAATGTTGCTATGCATTCCAATACTTCAGTTCAATAGGATGATCATTGTCTTTCAAATTTGGCTTTGTGGGATGGTTACTTGATAGATATATGTGATTTTTTTTTCATTCTCATATTGCAGATTTGGTAGACACATTTGAGGGGGTGTCTCTCGTCTTTGATGATAGTTGCACCACAATTGTTGTCTCATCATCACTGTCTTTAGAGATTGTTCATGAGTTTCCACATAGTCTTGATTTGTTCTCTTTGATTGGGATAACATCTGATTTTGTTGAGACATACTCTAGCATGGAGATACTTGATCCGTTTTCAGAGACACATTATGAGGCTACTTCCCTTATCTCTCTTCATGGAGTTGGAGTTTCTTTAGCATCATCCATTGGACTCCTTTCTTCTCAAGGAGAGACATGTTTGCATGAATTGAATTCTCTTTTGTCTTCTAGCATTCTTCATTGGCTTTGAAGATACTTCATTATGGGGGGATATATATTCTCTATCTTTCTCTCCTATGGGGAGCACATCTATTGTATATTTGTGATGGATACAATCCTTGGGGGTATTGATGAGTCCTCCATTCATCACTTATTTCATCACCTGTACATGCTAGTTTTCATGCTTTCTCTCTTTTGGAGAGGGTTTTTTTTCCATGTGGTTTTTCTCCTTTTCTCCATTTGTAAGAGATATTTGTAAATGGGTACCTAACATGGCCTTGTAGTCAAGACCCATCCATGCTTTCTTACATCATTTGCATTGGTTTGTTCCTCCCTAAGTTGCATTTAAGGGGGGTTCGATTTGAGTATGATATATTACCTATCTAGTCCACTAGTAGGTCCTATTCACTTGATAAGGTTACTTAGGTCCTAGGAATCTTTCTAGAAGTTTTAGTTGTCATTAGATCTTATCTTATGGCATTTACTTGTTGTGTCCTAGGTCATTTAATATTTGTTGAGTTAGTTCTCATGTTATAGGATTAAGACACATGTCATGATCTTGTCTTATCCTATCTCTCACCTTGTCTATTTAAGCAAGGCCCTTGAACATTTGTAAACATATCATATCATATTGTAGACACATGTCATGATCTTTTCATACTCTCTTGTAGAAGATTATATTTTGTTTTGTAGGCGATTTTGGGGTGTGAGCTAATTTTTAGCTCCTATAGAAAGAAAACGGGGTAGATAAAAAGGCAAGCATGGGAAAGCAAGGGAAAACATGCTGACATGGGAAACTCTAATAGGCAATTTAAAGAGGGGTTTCAAGGGTTCAAGGAAAGGAAAACTTGGTATGAGAAGAGAAAGAAAGATGGAGGCTTAAGGATTGGGAATGTGAAATCATGTATGCCAATTGAGCATGGCGGTAAGATGAAAGCCAAAATCTTAGGCCCAAAGATGGCGATAGGACAGAAGAACTGGTATTTTGGAAACAGAAAGTTTGAAATCTTGCAAGGGACAAGGAAGAAGCTAGGAGGTGCAAGGAAAAGCAAGACGGGATATTGGAACATGGTTATGTTGTGTTTTGAGTGATCTACTACTTCCTCATATTTACACCAACTCTACTTTTCTATGACCATCAAGGAATCTTGAAGTTAGTGAAGAACCCATTTTGTCATGCTAGCATCAAGAACATTAAGAATCATCATTACTACATTCAACAATTTGTTGGCATTAACAATATTTCTCTCCAAAACTATAAATGTTAAAAATAGTCTATTGATCTTATGACTAGATCTCTTAGTACTATTATTTTTATCAATTTTTGAAACAAATTTGGATTTGTCTCCCATTTAAACATTAAGGGATGATAAAAATGGCATGTAAAGGATGAAAAGGAGATTTTATAAGTGCCAAAACCAAAATGTCTATGTTTATAATTTCTTAAAACTTCAACCATGACAATCAAAATGTGCTCGCAAGTATATGAAGCAACCAAGTAACTTGGATTGACAATTGAGGAAAACACAAAGAACCCTAACAACTTGGACCATTATTATCAAAATGCAAGTCAAATAAGGTGTTCACGAAGCACAAAAACAATTCAAACCATGATTAAAAAATCACTTGTAAAGAAGGGAATGATGATTAAGAGGCAGACCAACAACTTAGACGAACAACTAAATGCAACTTGCAACATAATAATTGGTGTTGAGAAGATGAAAAAAAACAAGCTAGACTATGATTCTTAAAAAAAATGATATAGAGAACTCAAGACACAATTGTTGGTACTAAAAAGAAACTATTCAAATTGAACTGTGCTAAGGGAGGAAAAACTAGTAGTTGAGCATGTTCCAATAGTTCTAATACTATTTGTGGGTTTAATGCCCAATATTTTTAATAGTATAACACTACTAGTTGTGATTTCAAAGATGTTAGTGTTGATCATGAGTATTTATAATTGAATTAAATGTATTCTTTAGATCTAAAAACAACAAATCATGTGATGCCACATCAGCACACGAACAAAATGCGACTTAATACACAACTATTGGTCTATCATTTTTGGAGGTCTTTTTTAACACCTTGATAAAAAAAATGCTAATTTGTCATCATATTGGATGATGTGGACTTGAAACCTTAGTTATAAGCAAGGGCCTTTCCAAGTAAAGCTATTGTAAAAAATTGGGAGTAATTTGAAATTGCTACATATAATTTTGAGAGGTGTGAAGTTAGCATTGCTCAATTATTGGGTCCTCTCTTCTAGTGGAAGAGACATAATAAAGGTAAATTTTGTTAAAAAAAAGTAAAGAAGTTGGACTATGATTAAGACAATTGTGAAGCACTCTAACAAATTGGACCATTGATGTTATGAATGCATGACATACTTCAAATTTAGAACCTAAAAAACTGAGTATGTTGAACAATAGATAAAGAACTCACAAGTACTTGTGAATCAAAAACAATGACAAGTAACTCGTCGAAAAAATCATCGACAATTTTTTCAAAAACTCATCACAAATTCGCTAAAACATGATATTTTCAAGAAAAACTTGTTGAATGAGTGTAAAATATATTTTTCCTATAGAAAAACTTTTTGTGATTTTTGCATTTTAGGCATGTGATTGGCAACGACTGGAAATGACTTAGGGCACAAAAATACACAAATTAAAAATTCATATAATTTCAAAATCTGGCATTCTATTGATCTCTGAATCAACTCTTTCAAAATCTTGCCATCCACATTTTATCCCATCCTTGCAATGCTTTTTGTTGTGCAACTGAAGTATTATTTGGGCCACACACACATAAAAACACAATAGATTGACTCAAAAGAACTTGAATGGCCTTGTCTATGTGTGATACAACCTTTAGTTGCATGAAAAGAAGGTACAAGGGTAGGGTACTCATGAAGCACTTGAATTTGATGGCATTGGTCCATATTCAAATTGGATTGTTGAGCCTAAGAATGTCGATGTGGATCTATTATTAACTGGTGATGAGTTAACTTATTTGGAGAGGGAGGCAATTGAATGGGAAGCGAATGTGGCAACATATAAATAGATATAAGACGAGGTTGACAAGCCATCAGGGACAAGTTCCTCACATACACAACTTAATCATATCACTGTAGACACCTATTAAGGATATTGTAGCTTTAATTGTAGACAAATTTTATGATTTATAATTTTTATTAGTCATATGTATTCAAAGTTTGAACTCATTTTTTGGTCAATGATGCATATTAAACTCTAATTTTGATTTAAATATGACGGAAATTAGTAATATGTTTACAAATTCAATAATGTGTTTTTGAATAATATCTTTAAAAATTTGAATTTTCAAATCTTTGATAAATTTGCTATGTTTTCCCAAAGTTTTTGTTGAGTCCCAAGTTTTTAAAAAGTTCGAGTTTTCCAAGTAATTGGTCAGTCCAAGTTTTACAGCTATGTGTTGAACATTGTATAACATAGTCAATTTGGGTTAATAAGCATGAAAACAATTTCAAATCATGTTACAAAAAATGTAACAATTTAGGAAAATTAAACATGTAGAAAATAATTAATAAATATAACATAATGTCATACTACTAGACATAATATTAGACTACACTTTATACACAACCAGCCACCACCAAAGTAATTTTGCCCATTCAATAATAAATACAAGCATACACACATCAAAATGTGTGCCATTCAATTATTTCAAACTCCTTGCATTCATTCTTCAAATAGTTTTGAAGAATCAATGTAGAATACTATTTGAAGAATCAATGTAGAATAGTGGCTTAGTTAGCTGATTTTACTGACATCATGATTCAATTCAACTCATTGAGCTTAGGATTATCAATCAATACAAACTCAATGGAAAGCTTGGATAAGAGCTTGTTTGGATGTGTTATTAATATGCATTTCTAATTTTATTGCATAGAAAGTGTATATCATCACTAAATGACATCCATAAAATTACGTTTACAAAGTTTCCTTTGAAGCTTTTGTTCATAAGACCCCTTCAGTGAGGAATATCTTAGCTATATTAATAAACTCACTCTTGGCTATTTCACAAGAAAGAATTAGATCGGAAGTTAAAGTCAAAGATCACAGATGTTTCTACACATGAATATTTCCTCAATACATTTAACATGAATATGTTTTACTTGTTACTAAACTTGTACTTTCCTTTTTGGCAAAATAATAATAACATTTAAATTAGATCACAAATCACGGACATTTCTACCAAAAACTATAGCATCCAATATGCTAAACTATCAGAAACTATTAGAAATGGGTGATCTGTAAATCTTGTTTGCTACTGTGATCTTGTTTGCTATTATATTACCTGAAAATTAAACTGTGAAAGTGAACAATAAACAATAAATAAAAGCAATTCACAATCAAACTCGCAAAATCACACCAATAAAGCATAAGAAAGTTGCATAACAAATAATACAACAAACCTGCACACAAAACCCTACACAATAGACTTAGCTTAAGCTCCATTGTTCTCCTGTTTTGCACCTTGGAGAGAAAGTGTAATGGTGGTTGCTCTCAAATTTTTAGAGCAAGCACTTTGATGTAATATACGTATAGATTTCTTGCAATGCTTGCAATTAATGAGAGAAATAATAGATGATAGGATAGTTGAATTTATAGATTTCAAATGATAAAAATCAACGATCAAAATTTGATGGAGGACTGAGCAGATCAATGACACGGAATGGTTGAGAAAAATTGATGAGAAGTTTACTGACTTCTTAATTAGAGCTTACTGCTCATATGGGTCAATTAAGAGAATTGATTGAAGAGATAAAGGTGTGACTGACTATTAATGAAACATAATTGATTGATAAAAGGACTAAATTGATTGAGGTGTGAACTCAAAATGAGTGGGAGTTGACTAGTGAGGTGGAAATGCATGAGTAACTAATAAATAATTAAATAAATAAATTATTAATTTCATGTGCAAAGGTAGAAATATTAATTAATTTTAGAAGATAATGTTGAGAAGAATAATTAATATCAATTAAATAATTATTTGTGATTTTCGAAAAAGATTAATGTTGAAATAAATCAACTAAATAATTGTAAATTATTTAATCAATTTGAAAGAGGGGAATAAATTAATTATTTGATTAATAGAGAAAAAGTGATAGAAATAGGTGATTTAATTAAAATAGAAATAGAGGGAGAATTCGAATTTTAAATAATTAAATAATTAAAAGGAAATAATGTTAATTTAATTAAATAATAGACGGATTGATGATACCTAACGATGAAAAATGTTGATGTTTTCCAAGTGTCTACAGCTATAATAAGGAAAAATGGCCTATTCAAGATGGTTTCCATCTAAAGAAGGAAACCCTATAGACTATAAACTTGCAAGACACAGATAACTGGGTATGATATACAAAGGATCTGATTATCTGTGGAGAGATGAAGACCTGAAAATTTGAACAGGTTCACAGCTGGAATTTTCCATAAAACCAAATATTTAATTTCAGGTCACCAAGATGTAGCCTGCGTGGTCAAGATTGAGTCCTCCAACCCAATTAACAAGGGATAAAATCCCTACAAACCTAACTATTTTCTAAAACAGATTTTGAGCTAATTTTTAGTTCAACTATTTTCCTCAATTGTCCATTTAATTTTTTGTTGCCTCGATCAAAAAATGTACTTTACAGAATATACAATAATTAGTCTATAGGTCATTTGTTTATAGTTCTGCCAATCAAAGGAATCAATCAGAGAAAAATCAAACCAGCCAAAGAAATCATTATTTCAAGACTTGCCTCTACTGCTTTAGATATCATCTCAAGAATATAATTTACCAATTTAGCAGATACATTAACACTGATTACATTTTTATTAATATTACTCAGATGTGTTCTTTTCAACGCTCTATACATATTGCAACAGAGTCGACCATGATTGAAAATCCTTACCAGAATCATCCACACAATATGCTATTAATGAATTCTGTTGAGCTTATATCCAACTATAATTCTGCTGTTGTGCCTTGAGCTTCATCCTGAAAACAAATTCCATCACCCATATTCCATTGTGACTTCTGTACAGCATCTGCTCATACTTGAAAAGGCCGAATTACTTTAATCTGTGACAGATTCCTCTACGATTTCACTCCTCTCTCCATGTTCTCCAATTCTTTCACTAGAAGTCATGGTATCGTGTTGCAAAGATACAGTTAGTGGTTCATGCACAAAAGCAACATGTTTGTTTCTATTACGACTGTGCCTCCTAGCTGGCTCAGACATGCTGCTGTCTGTCATCACATTGTGCAATCCTTGTTCATCTTTGTTTGGCTTGTTGTTATCTCTCTTGCCTATTGTTGTTGATCTTAGCAAAAGAACTTGCTTACAGAAACAAATAGTTAAACTCACAAGAAAAATGTAGAAAGCTAAAGTATACCACACACAAAATGTCCATTTCCATTTCCGAGAAAATTCTTTAATCCAAGGAAGCTGAGAACGAATATCAATTTCAGCAGAATACAATTCAGGCAATCCTGATGTCCATGCTTTTGGTTGCAATATTATTTTCACACTTTCTGTTGGGATATTCTTCTCCTGGTAATCAATCAGGTGAAGTACCACAGTCTCAGTTTCTCCTAGAATACCCATCAATAGAGGAACACTCGTTAAAAAAGTTTTAGCAAGCTGAACTAGGGCACTCCTGAAAGGCAACATACATGGCTGGCTAGATCGTGCAAGAACCTTATCATCACCAGAAATGAGCTCTGCCATTACCTGAAAAGAACATCCAAAGAGTTATGACTTAATACCAGTGTATTAGTCAAGGTTTCTATATAAGGAATATATGCATTCAAAATTCAAATCAAACATTTGATCTTGCCAGACACTACCATCTAATGGCAGTTTAATACAGTTGATATACGATAAGTTTTGTATGCCAAAATCATTTTCTTTGGTTATACGCAACTAAATCGTTGACCCTATTTCAAATTATATAAATTCTGGAATAGAATACAATATATAGCCTATGCAGATCATGTTATGGTCCTCTATCAGTTTAGGCTTACAATTGATTGCAATTAATATACTTGAAGCCTTAACAAAATTGCAAATGATAGTGAAAGGAAAGACAATATACATCAATGCACCTTGTGTCCAAGAAATAGGTAGGGTTATATTCTGAATTGCTTAGATTTTGAAATCCTGATTGACATACGAATAGAGCTAACCTTGACTTTTTGAGCAGCCTTTTCTACCTTCCTTCTGGACTACCCTTTTACACACCTTACCTCCATCTCCTCCTAATATGCTACCAATAACTAATAGCCACCAATTGGTCCCCATAGGGGATGGCTGACCCATAAATGGATCCAATATTGATCTAGACTCCAGAGGAAAGTGATCACAGCTCAGAGGACACTTGTATCATAGGGTCAAAAACAGAAACTGGATAGCACCAAAATATACATATTCTTGCATATTTGGATTTCTCTCAATAAATTATGCAATTTCAAATAAAAATCAGCTTGTTTTGTGTATGTCTGCAAAACTTATGACTTCCAGAAGTTGGACGAAAAAATTGGATACATTATCTATGGGCAATGCCAATTACGTAATCACCAGTGGTAATTACAAAACTGTGCTGGAATGCAGTGTTTCTGCTCTACAACAAGAAAATGTCATGTGGCATTCCAAATTCTTTTGTTTTCTGACTTCTTGCTACTTTTGAACTTTTGTTCGGACTTGTGAAGCATACATATGCCATTGCAAATACAATCTAAGCATCAAGTTGTGTGAATCGGAGTAGTTCATAAAGGGGAACGAGTTGAAGTCCTTAGGAGTTCATAATTCCTTAGCATTTGTCATTGTAAGCTAATCAGACTTGTAAGTGAGTTGTGTTAGAGGTCTTAAGTACTGAATTCATTGAGATTCAAGTTGGTTGTGTGCCCAAGTGGCCTAAGATTGTAATTGCCCTATAAGTTTGTTGTTATGTGACTAGTAGCTCACATTTTACTGGAGTTTTCTCTCATATGTTTGTTTCTCCAAGGAAATCCTTTGTCTACTTAACTATGTATGGTGTTTGCTCTCATTTACATATTGCAAGTTAAGTTAATTGATTGGAAAGTTTATAACACTTCATTTATTTCATAAATTTCTCTGTTGGTGACTAGTGTATAAAATAACTATCCTAGTTTATGGATCAATCATGGCCACCTCTTTTGATCATCTTTATAGCTAAAAAATGCAACCCTTATAGAAAATGTCTCTCCACCTCACAAATAACTATTTAAATTTCCCTATATTCATTCCCAACAAACAATCTTTGAACCTTCTTTTCCTCCCCAAAAACGTAAACAGATGCTACATGAAAATGGATCTTCCTCCAAGGATTCACTTCCCTTTGGTACAAAGAGTAAACCAAATAGGTTGTAATCTGCAGTTTTTTGAAGATCTATCCTAGTCTCAAGACTCTTTGCTCATGGTTAGGAGAGCACACAAACTCAATGGATGTCTCTATCGTGCCCAAAGGGTATTTCATGCACATTTTGGAAATGAAAAAAGAAAAGGTGGTCATCTTTTGGGTTGGTCCTTAGTTTATGAAGGAAACAAATCTTTTATGATACCATGGTTGCCAAGTTTTGACCCCACTAACTATCTTCCAAGCATTGTCCCAATACCTGTTTGTCTCCCTTATGCTTTCTGAGAAGAAATATCTCTTCAAAGAATTCAAAAAGGGCCATAGAGGAACATCTGGGAACCTCCAAACTCACACACAGGCCAAATTATGCTAGAGTATGCATAAATGTAGATCTTGAGAAAACACTCATAGATGATCTATTTCTTGAACTTGGAGGAATTAATTGAGAGAAACCAAGTGGACTACAAAAACATACCCTTCAAATGTAAATTCAGTCCTACTCCTCACAATGAAAACCTCGTACAAGTTTGTCTTTTAAACCAGCAATACAAGATAACAAATAGCACCGCTCAAGCTGATGCACAAAATAAAGAGGACATACCTCAAAGAACAACAATACACAAAGACTACAGACTTTGATGTCAATCAATCTGGATAGTATGCTCATAGGTACTCCCTAAGACAAGAAAGGAACCTAACTCAAGACACCAATTAAACTTGATATCCCAACCCTCTATATTTTTGGCGATGTGGAGAAGAAAAGGAAGAGCCTTGGAACTCCCAAGAGGAATCACATCGATGAAAATTGGGGGATGAGTAGATGTAGGTGTCATGTGAGGACATAGGCTTCCCAAATGGCAGTTTTTGTTTTGGGACACATTATATTTTTTGACGTGTTTGTTGACTAATATACAGATCTAAGTCTCTAACAAGTGCTTGCTGGCATCATTGTGAAAGGAATTGCTTGACATAAAGGAGCTGCTTAATCTCACAAAAAGTAAATTCAAGTTTTGCCCATGCCAAATGCAACTAAGACATCAACATATGTGTTCTATTATGCTCTGCATGAACTTCTAAGAGAAACGAGGCCATTGAATTTCAACTATTTTGTCTTGTGTGGATTGCTCAAGTACTTTCTCTTTGATGCTCATTGTCACGAGCATCATGAGAAGTGCATTGTAGAAGCTACTTAGGAGGCAAAGGATGAAGACTGACGAGTGTAAAAAACCTAAGGACCTATCACTGCTAGAGGCAAGTGGAGTAACATTTTGTTTATTGTTTGCAATAAATTGAGGACATATTTTGAATATTGCAGGAAACACGTAAAGCTGTTAAAACTCCTTGATTGTAATAAAATCTAAAGAACATTCTTTTACTATTCATTTTTGTTTCATAAAAGCATTCTCATAAATCTTATCACTATATGGCATCAAGTGCACCCAAAATAGTTCTTCCTGACTCACAATTATTGAGAGGAGACAACTATTCTACTTAGAAAACAAAGGTTCAAACTCACCTTGAGTTTAAAGACCTCTTGGGTACAATTGATGGTAGTGTCAAACGACATGCCTTAGTTACCAATGAACAATATAAGTATGATAAGGCCAATTAGAAGGCCAAAATCATCATTTTGTTTGTTGTTTTGGTCCAACCTCATATCAAAACTTCTATGAATGCATACGATCAATGTGATAGATTGAAGATTGTGTATGAGGCTAAGAATCAGAATCAAATTCTTGACCTCCAGAGCTAGTTACATTGTCTCAAGATGCAAAGTGGAGAAAGGTTGGAGGAATTCACAAAGAGAGTAGAATTGTGAACATATGCATTAGGGGAACTATTTCATAGGACTCTTGTACCCATTGCTTTGAGAGCACTACCTACCTCCTATAAAGTGTTTATAACTTTCTTGAAGCGGCTAGCAAGAAGCCATCATTTGAAGAGTTAGTGAATTTTCTTTGGCAGTAAGAAGCAATACAAGAAGAAACCACCACCAAAGACAATCAAACTCACATGCCAATAGTGAGTTACGAAATCTATAAGTTAGGGTGCTCCATCCAAGCAACAATAGGATATTCATCCTCACCCATAGTAGTGGTGATTTATCTTTGATAACAAGGTGCATGTACTCCAAGAGTGTTGGTACAACTCCTACACAAATAGGGGTTCCAACTAAAAGAAGTTGCAACAAAAATCTCACAAGGTCGAGAAGAATCCTTGGTGAAAGAAAAATCCATCCAAGCAACATGGCAATGTTATTGAGGTGAACAATCCAACAAAGAAAGATTATGTCTGTTGTCTAAAACCAGAAAACTTCCTCTAATTGTCAATCAATATTGTATGTGGATTTTAGTGCCTCATGACACCTGACAAGCTATAAGGATTGGTTTGGTTTTTTGGTCATCTCAGCCAAGTTTCCAATAGAAAAGGAACTTTTGGTGATAATACTACCTATGATGTCAAAGGCATTGGTGACATCTCACTACATCTCTACACACATACTTTCCAACTCACAAAGGTTCTCTATGTACCAAGGATCACTGAGAACCTACTACCAGTTAGTCAACTACTTGACCACAACCTCAAGATGAAAATTGATCATCAAGGTGGTGCCAAAATCCATCTCATTCTAGATAAGTCATGGAATTCCTCTATTGTTACACATGCCTCTAGAATCGAGAAGATGTTTCAACTAGTTGATATCATGCACGAGAATGAAGCCCTCACTATGCAAGCCCATTCCTCCATGTCTCTCTAGCACAACTAATACTGTAACCTCAATGTTGACAATTTTGTAACACGTTGATATAATATGGTGGAAGGTTTTCCCCCCATTCACAATACCCTTGATCCTTATTCTAGTTGTCTTGCTAGTAAACATCATGCTCATTTTCTCTCCAATAACAAGAGAGCTACTAGTCCCTTTGATCTAGTGCACACAGATTTGTGCAAAGCCATGGCACCTAGCCACATTGACCTTAGATATTTTTTTCTCTTAAGGATAACATCACATGAAGGATATGGATGTATTGCTTGCACACAAAATATCAAGCTCTGGAACAATTCAAGAAATTCATAACCCTTGTTGAATGGTCCATTGGTTGCCACATTCATGTTCTCCGCTTAGATCAAGGGGGAAGTATGCTAATCAAGATTTTCCCTCCTTCCTCAAAGAGCATAGTATCATGGGCAATTGACCACAACATACATGCTTCAACAAAATGGCATTGCAAAGAAGCATACTAGTACCATCATGTAGATGGTATGTAGTATGTCAAAAGGTTCACATCTTGCTCCTACATTTTGAGTTGAAGTGGTCCACATAATCATCTACTTGTTGAATTGAGCCACAAAAGAACTTGATGGCATCACTCCTACAGAACCATAGAGCAAACAAAACCCTCCATTTTCCACCTCCGAGTGTTTCAATGTACACTTATAAGCGTGTTCCCAAGGGGAAACACAAAAATTTAGATTAGAAATTATTAAAATGTGTCTTTCTCAAATGCAATTCTAAGGAAAAGGGGTATCGGTTTATGGATTTTGATATGAAGAAAACATGCATAAGAAGTTATGTGATTTTTTATGAGAAAGCTAAGCCCAACACATCTTCCTCAATTTCTTGCTCCACACTCTTCACCTCAAATCATTACCCAAGAACAAGAAGATTGGAATATTGAACATGAAGAAGGAGATGGTAGTGATGAAGAATCTACTCAGCCAAGTCTACCACTATCCACGACTACTGTGCACCACCTACCTAATTGGTATATCCATAGATCATCCACTCGGTGAGTGCTCACTAGTTTCTGACCTGCGCGAGTAAATTGAGGGTTTACTCGTGGGTTTTGGAGGCCATTACTCGCCTAGAACTCAACTGAAACTCCCCTGAAACTCGCTTGGAACTCGCCAACAGGGAAAACACGGGGGAAACGTGGGGAAGACACAGCCAAAAAACCGCGCAAATGCAGCAAAAAACACAACTGTTTCTTGCAAGTTTGAAGGCTTGGAGACGGTATTTTTTTGTGCATTCGAATTTCAACCCAGAGGTAAGTGTAGTTTAACCTTGGCACTTTTTCAATATACACACAGTTTCTTGTTTCAATACCTACAGCTGCAAATATATATATTTCTAATTTTTATACACACAGTAGATGAGTAGTGTGAAATAGTTAATCGGAATCATTGAATGATCCTCACATAAAGAAGTAAAAGTACTTTCAATTGAATTTTATATACACAGTAACACAAGTATGAAGTTTGTATATACACAACTTGTATGTATGTGTGTGGATATGTATGCATGTGTTCATAGCCTTTGCATGGTACCACTAAAATCAACTTCCTGGACAAACTTAAATTGTTCATTTAAAATCTTTAACTTTTACATATATATTGAAGTCTAATATACATACAGTTCCACAATTACACTAATAAGTAGGGAAACCCGGGGACACGTCCCCCCCCCTAAAATGCCCTGTCCTTGTCCCTGGATCCAGTGACACAAAGGACAGATCCCGCCACGCAAAAAAATTAGGGAAAGATCCCGAAAAGCGGGGGGTTGGGTCGAGCAACAGAGGTGACCAGTCTGAGGGAGACTACTGAGGGCAACTAAAGCAGATCCCTATAGTCCCTAACAAGTGTTTTAAAATGCAACTTAAACAAAAAGAGCCTCTCACAGTCTTGTGGGCCCTCGTGGTTTTGACCCTTTGCTGGAAAAAAAAGACCTCTAACCCATTTTATGCATTTGTTTGTTTTGGGCAATAGGGTTTGAGGCAAAGTTGCAGCCATTGAAGGAGAGTTGAAATTATATTGTTGAGAGTGCAAATCCACCAAAGAGGTATGCATTTCCTTTCCCTATTTTTTTTTTCATTTGTTTTGCAAAATGTGAAGCATACATTGTCTGATTTTTATTTTTATTTTGCATTTTCAGTTGAAACTTGCATTCTAAAAATAAAAAACATGAGCAGCAGTGAGGATGGGAGTGATAGTGAAGTTGAAATGCAAACTAGAAGGGAAAGTGGTGTGGGTGGTAGTAGAACTAGAGAGCAAAGAAACCCATTACAATGCCCTTCAACAACCAATACCAAGACCATGGAAGACTATGCAAAACACCCATTAGACAAAAAAAACATTCCTTCAATATGTTACACCCGTGGGTGGAAGACAAAAACATTCAGGGGGGAGTAGGGTGTGGTTTTGCCATGTTTGTGAAAAGGAATTTAGGGGCAGCTACACAAGAGTTAGGTCTCATTTTTTGGGTGAGGTGGGCCATGGAGTTAGAGTGTGTCCTACATTGACAGATGAGCTATTTTTAGAGTGCCAAAAAATTCAAATGGAGTTGGATGGTGGGGTTCAAGGTGGGTCACCTTCTTTCCCAAGTTCACAATCATCTATGCCTACTCCTAGTCCTTCCACAGTTGGTAGTAGTGGAGTTTCCTTAAGAGGAAAGAGGAAGGTGATTGGTAGTGTAAAGGCATCCTTAGTTGAGTCCATGTTTAATAACCAAGCACGAGAAGCCACTGAATCCTCCATTGCCAAATTCTTTTTTGCCCATGCCATCCCATTTCATGTGGCTTGTTCCTCTTATTTCAAACAAATGGTGAAAGACATAGCCACTATTGGTCCTTCATTCATACCCCCTGGAGATCATAAGCTACACACCACCCTCCTAGACAAAGAGTGCTCCAAAGTTAATGTGTTAATGGAGGAGATGAGGAAAATGTGGATGAGGACAGGGTGCTCTATAGTGATGGATGGGTGGACTGATTGTAGACGTCGGCCACTCATCAATGTCATAGTCACATGCCTTGTTGGTTCTTATTTTCTTAGAGACGTAGATTGTTCGGGGAGACGTAAGGATGCAGACTTCCAATTTTCTATTTTGAGAGATGCCATAGAGGAGGTTGGGGCTGCAAATGTGGTGCAGGTGACCACCGATTCAACACGCATGTACAAATCGACTGGGTTGATGGTGGAGGGTACTTATAGGCACATATTTTGGACCCCATGTTGTGTTCATGCATTGAACAATGCATTGAAAGACACAGAGAAGTTGGATTGGGTGAAGCAAGCAGTGGCAGAAGCTAGAGATATTCAGATGTTCATTTGCAATCACCAAACCTCACTTGCTCTCTTCAGAACATTTTCAAAGGAGGAGTTTCTCAAACATGTTGAGACAAGGTATGCCATTTACTTCATTTTGTTTCACTTTCAATTAGTATTCATAATCTAATTTTGTTTTAAATTTTTATTTTTTAATGAATCATTGAATCAATGAATGTAGATATGCCACATACTTCATCTTATTGGAGAGGATGCTTGAGGTGCATGAGCCTCTACAACTGATGATGGTCAATGCAGAGTGGACTAGATGGCCTAATGCAAGTTCTGCTCAAGGAAAGACCATCAAACAAAAGATCCTCGATGATGATTGGTGGGCCAATGTGAGGTAAGACATATTAGATGGCTGATTTTCATATTAAATTTCTGATTTTAATATTTTAATTTTATTGTCCAATGTTCCAACTTTTGAAGTTTCTAACATGTCAATTAACTTGTCAACTAATTATTTTGAACTTTTTGTTTGCATTTTGCAGATATATTTGCTCCTTCATCTCGCCTATTGTAGATGTCATCAAATATGTTGATACAGACTCTCCTAGTCTTGGAGAGATATATGAGACATTTGACAATATGCTTGGGAAGATCAAGCAAGTTATTTCGGCAAAGGACCCCACTTTGGATTTATATGAGCAACACATTAGGCCCATTGTGACGCGGAAGTGGAATACAATGAATACCCCGCTTCATATGGCTGCCTTTGCTCTAAATCCAAAATGGTATATACCAAGGGCTAGTAGGGTGTCGCCATGTGATGACGCTGAGGTTTTAGATGGGTTCACATGGGCCATTGAAAAGATTTATCTAGAAGAGCAGGCTTCACTACTTCAGACATAATTCCTAGACTTTGCAAATCTTAATAGCCCAAACTTGAGTAAACCACAAGCGAGGTTGGATAGAGCTATATTAGCTCAATCGAACCCTATTGGATGGTGGACCTATCATGGGAGGGATACACCACAGTTGAAGACACTTGCTACTCGCCTTCTTGCACAAGTTGTCAGTTCCTCTACTGTAGAGAAGAATTGGTCCACGTATAGCTTTATCCACTCCCTCAAGAGGAATAGACTTACCTCTTGACGAGTAGAGAAGCTAGTGGCTATTCATAGTTCTCTTCGGCTTCAGGATTGGCAAACTCCAAAGTATCAACATACTCCAGCTCTATGGTGGGATATTGATCCCAAGGACGTGGCTAAGGTAGATGAGGAGGAGACAGCTGAGGGTTTGGTTGGGGTTCTGTTGGTTGAGGAGGAGCATCACAATGGCAATGACTCAGAGGAAGACTCCAATTTTGATGTGGTAATGAGGGTGATTAGGGGCAGCAGTGCTCTTTGTTTATTTTGTATTCATTATTGACATACGATATTGTATTTTGATTTTCATAGCAAACTTTAAAACTATATGGCAGCAATGTAGCCTTTGGGCATTTTGATATAAGTTTATAAATTATAACTTGGAGGTTGTTTCATGATTCATGTATGTTAATTTTGAATGCGTATTGAGTATTGGCATAATGTTGAACACAAATGTTGTATGTTAATGTTCTATAATGTATATTATGCATTCCTTATCCATGTTATCATATGAATATTTAAAATTTCCCTATAGTTTTATATAGTCGTCCCCTGTCATCCCCAAATTTGGCCTCAAAAATTGAAAACTTGGGGACTCGTCCTGCCGTCCCCATCCCGGAAACTTGGGGTAACCCTGCTAATAAGTGATACATATACATTATACATAATAGTATAATACATATATATCCACACGCATACATAGATCTTACAAGTTGTGTATATACAAACTTCATACTTGTGTTACTGTGTATATAAAATTCAACTGAAAGTACTTTTACTTCTTTATCTAGACCATTCATCAAATTAAATTTAAAAAACCAAACATATTGAAACAAGAAACTATGTGCCGATATTGGCATGGTGTGATGGTTTATAGGTGGCATTGTTGTTCTTGCCACCAAGGTTCAAACCCCGTTGGGGTGGTATTGTTGAATGGTTGTATTTCAGTTCATAGCTCCGGTCAAAAGCGTTTACCCCTTGAATAAATAAAACAAGAAACTGTGTGCCGGTATTGGCATGGTGTGATGGTTTATAGGTGGCATTGTTGTTCTTGCCACCAAGGTTCAAACCCCATTGGGGTGGTATTGTTGAATGGTTGTATTTCGGTTCATAGCTCCGGTCAAAAGCGTTTACCCCTTGAATAAATAAAACAAGAAACTGTGTGTATATTAAACTTTAAAGTAGGTACAAGGAGCTGCATATTGCAACTACAACCTCAAGTATATCTGTTGGTGAGAGGCTCTCACCAACAGATATACCTGAGGTTGGAGTTGTAGCAGCAGCAACATATGAATTAATTGTCATGTGTGTATGTATAGATATGTTTGTGTGTGTATAAGCATGCAAACTTGGCACCCTGTGTGTGTATAGATATGTATGTGTGCAATGTGTGTATAGCCGTATAGGTATGTTATGTATGTGTGTGTATAAGTATGTTATGTGTGTGCATGTACAATATGTGTGACATTGTGTGTGTGTATGTGTGTGTGTACACACCTATACATACATATATTATATATATATATACACACACATACATACCTACATACACAGCATGTACAATATGTGTTTGTATGTATTTGCGTGTGTGTACACACCTATACTGTATACATACATATATATACACACACATACATACATACATACACACACATCATACATACCTTATACCTATACGCACACTGCACACATACATACCTACATACACACACATCATACTTACAAGTTACACACACACACATGCATTCACATACATATATATCCACACACATACATACAACTTGTGTATATCCTTGAATGTCTAAAAGTACTTTTACTTCTTTATATAGGCCATTTATCTTGCAAAGGTAAATAATTTACAACTTTTCTCCTTGTTGAGAGTTACAACTTCTAATATATTTATTATTCAACTTCTAATATTGTAGGTTAGTATTTAATCACAATGGCATCCGACTCTGCATCTGGTTTGGACTCAACAAGTGTCAGTCAGCCTGTTGGAAGGAGACCCCTTGGTAACTGTGATCCTGCTTGGAAACATGGCATAATGGGGCCAATAGAAGGGAGTATTATTTGTACCTAGTGCATGAAGAGGCTTAGTGCTGGCATCAATAGCCTCAAATACCATCTTGTTGGTATTCCTTGTCGTGATGCCAAGGAATGTCCATCAGCTCCCAAAGAGGTCAAACGAGAGATGATAGCCCTTCTTGCAGCACTAGATGAAAAAAATTGGAGAGGGCAAAGACGCAAGCAGCCATACAAAAAGCCATTGCTCCTGATTTGTCAAGAGAATCTGAGGTGGATATGCAAGGCATTGTGGGCTCTAGTTGCGGTCCACGTATACGTACCCCATCCTCTTCATCCAATTCGAGAAAATTTCATTTTTTTGTGCCTAGATAACATGTCCCTGAAATTGTGACACTAAGATATAAAGCGTTGAAATGTAAAATAAATAAAATACATATTAAAATATACAAAGAGGAATATTAGCAATTTATTATTATTATAATTATAATATTATCTTATTATTATTATTATTATTATTATCATAAGATAATATTATAATTATAATTATCGAATATAATAATATTAATATCAACTATGCAAAATAAATATTAACAATATATATCATGGCAATTTAAATTTTATTATAATTATGATTATCGTAAGATAACATTATCATTATAAATATGATATTGGCAATTCAAATATCATTAATCATTGCAATATTATTTTATATTATAACTTTCTATTGACAATTTAAAAGAAAACTAATATAAAAATAATGATAATAAATATTAAAATATATGGTCAGCAGCAGCATCGCGTATTTGGCGAGGCATGAGGAACAATTTAAAAGCATTAGTCAACGGATTAAAAGATTAAGAAACAAAGTCATCTCTCTCAAAGCCATGATGGGAAATAGGCATGAAGGGAGGCAACTAACAAAACAATAAGTAAACCCGTTCACCCAAACTAAAAGACGTCTCTTTTCAAAGAGACAACCATCCATCTCAAGGGATAAAGCATAAATAAGAAGTGAGATAAATAGGGAAGGCATGGAATAGAACGGAAGGAAGAAAAAAGAGAGCAGAAAAATGGAGATATACAGGTGCAGCATCGATGGAAGTTAAAGGAAACATAAACAAGAGGAAATAAGGGAATAAATCGTGATACCTGCTGTAAGTAAATACTGTTGCTGCAGGACATTATGGGAGGTAAATATAGAATCTAAAGAAGAATATATATATAGATATAGATATGAATACTAATGAATATAAGTAAAAAGTAATTATATAATGACATATAAATATGAATACCAATTAATGTAGAGAAATGATAATTACATATGGATATATTCAATACAAATAAAGGAATAAGAAAGAATATTTTCTGAGTATTGGATCATCCAATATCTTCAGAAGCAGACTTATAATTCAGGCATACAGCACGTGGGCAGGTATGAGTCAGCAAGTTGTGGTGTGTTCTATCATAATTATAGCATATATATATTATGTTATTCATATTTATTATTCTGCGGGATGCTATACCATAACCATTGTATGCACTTATATATTGTTGTACCCCAAATTAATAATTTTGCTACACTTAGGCATTTTGATGAAATGGTCAAAAGCCTTGTTAAAATTGTCAAAAAGGTCAGAATTGGGGATTTGCATGTCTTGCATGAGGGTCAAAAACTCAAAATTTTCAAAATCTGATGATCCGGGTCTCCTTAGAGCGATCTAGTCCACAAAACCCAACTCTCAATTTTTCAACCCTAAATTTTAGGAAAATTTCTATTTTTAGAAACTTTCTAAAAATAGAACCTTTTTCTAGGTTTTTCTAGGTTTCTTTTGAAACAGATGTTGGCAAAATTTTCTAAAAATAAAAAGTTTGGCTTCTAGGTTTCAAACTGATTTTGATTGGCCAAAAATACTTCATCATCAGGCTAGTCTAGTCAAAATTGTAAAAAGATCAATTTTTCCCTAGTGGGTCTATTCTGCTTTTTCAAAAGCATTTTCAAGAGCTCCAAGGCCATTAATGAAGGTTGTTCAACTACCAGGTGTCAGATTCAGAGTCTCAAGCACTGCTTAGATCAAGAAACTGCAACGGATGATCGAGGGACGAAGAACGGAGAATGAAAGTTGAAAAATCATGAAAATTGCAAAATTGTGGCCAACTCTGGAAAGTCAGGCGCCCCTACCCAATCTAGGTGCCTAGGGTTTTGTCCCTTAGAAAAGTTTTCATAGCCAACGGTTGAAGCAATGGCAAGCACGTGGAATAAAGGGAAAAGTTAAAATTTGCAAAATAAAAAACTAACACTGTCAAGCATGGGCGCCCCAGGAGGAGATAGGCACCCAGTCTTTTAAGAGGTTAAACAATGGAATTAGGGTTTGCTCACCCCAGACAATGTTGTTCAGAATCTTCCTAGCTCCGCAATAAATCCATCAACACAGTCATCTGATCAGTAAGTCATCCGGAATTCAAGATCGAACAGAGAGGGTTTGACAAAGTAGCAGAATGCAAATCATGAAAAACTCAAAAAATATTCTAAGTCTGGAATCTCTAGGCGCCCCAGATAACCAAGGGCGCCTAGGGTTTTAAGCCACCAAATCCAACAATTAGGGTTTTCTAGATCAGTCAATCTCTTCAAAATTTTGCTAGCTTCGCAGTGGATATCTAAGCCTGATCATCGAACTCGTTAGCTGTCGGCAAATTCAGATCGAATGGAGGACACAACATGAGGTTTCAAGTTTGAAGGTTGAAAAAGAGCCAAAAATGACTAAGGCTAGAGATCATGGGTGCCCCAGGAGGAGATAGGCGCCCAAGCTTTTGGGTCATCAAATGGATGAATTTGCAATTGCAGCCTCCAAAATGTTTTCTTCAATTTTGAAGCAGCTCTCCAACGCAATCATCAACAAGCTCATCAGAGTTGACAGTCACCAGATATCACAGACTGATCGGAGGTATAAACATGAGCAAAATTGAAAATGTCAAAAGAAGGTTGAAAATACAGTGAAAATAATCTAACTCTAGCAATCATGGGCGCCCCAACTAACCAGGGGTGCCCAAGGATTTGAAGCCCTAAATCAACTTTTCAAGAGATGAAGCTCCCAAAAGACCCCCCTCAGAATTCATCAAGTTATCCGGTGAATCTAATAGTTAGTTTCAGGTCAATCCAGCTCTCGGAATCACGAATTCATCAAAAGATTAGAAAACGTGAAGAAATGGAAGAATGTCAAAAATGGCTAACATTGGTAATGTTGGGCACCCCAGCTAGCCAAGGACGCCCATGATTTTGAAGGTCAAGATAATGTTTTTACCCGAAGTAGCCTCCAAGACAACTTCGTCAAATTCACTCAAGCTCTGCAATGGATCATTTAGTCAGCCCACAGGATTCACTAAGCACCTGGAAATCAAAATCAAACTGGGGTCAAATAGCAAGAAAAAGTTGAAATTGCCAAAAATTGGCTAATTTTGAAGAAGAAAAACACCTCTAGCCAAGAAGGGCATCCAAGAAGCTTTGCCTTAGTCAAATTTCAATTTTTCATCATAAAAATGAAAAATCAAAAAGAAAGTGTCCAAGTTCAACGAACCTACTTAGGATTGGCTTTGAAAGTTTTAAAGCAGAGAATAAAGCGTTTTATTTATCCTCAAAACTTATTTAAGAAGGCTTTGGATTTCATTATTCACTTTTTGCAGGTTGGCATCCAAGAGCAAGAGAGGAGACATAAAATTTTATTCTTTTCAGGATTCGAGAGCCAAAACATGGTGCTTTTTCATAGTTCTCCATATTTTCCGGATCAGCACACAAAGGAGCTCACTTTTTCATACTTTATTTCTCCAAGGCATCAATTTTCAGAAGGAGGTCAATATTTTCAATTTCCAACAATTTGGGTCAGCTCAGTTCTTGATTCTCTACAACTTTGAAGAATTTTTCAACTTTCAAGAACCTGCTTTTTTCTTGCATGTCCAAGAAATCTTCATTATTTTTGAAAACTGATCAACTGGGTCCACATAAAACATGATTCTGCACAAAACCCAGCTCTCAGTTTTTTTGATGAAAATCCTAAAATTTTAGGGTTTCTGCTTTTTCGACTAGCCTTCAATATTTTCCAAAACAGACAATCTGGGTCCCCTTAAAATGAAGTTCTCTACAAAACCCAAGTCCCAACTTTTTTCGAGAAAACTGCTTTTTCAGGAGAAATAAGCCTTCAATTTTCAGCCATTTGCACAAAAGGTGTCTGAACATAGTCGAGTTTACTGTTAAAATTCAAGTTTTTCAACATGCGTTACTCTCCTATGGGATTCAAAACCAAGCCAGTAGTGTATCTTGCAGCCTGAGGCCAGACGATGTTGAGAAGTGCTTTTCAAACACCACCATGGACAAAAAACTTCATCATCTTAGCTGAAGAGCGTGAAAAGGTGTAATATGAGAAAAAGGACAAGTATCAAAAAAGAATTGTACAATACCCTTCCGTTGGAAAATCAAGAGAAGTGTCAGAAGCATAAAGTTGCAGAGCCGCCAAGTTATCAATTAATGAGTCATCTTTTGGGGCAGTGATGTTTTTTCAAGAATAGAACTCATAAAGCAGCTGAAGATGTGAAAAATTCTCTAAGTTCAATTGCAGAAGGCAAGGAAATCCTAGAAAAGCAGAATATGGCTATAGATAGTATCAACGCTCCTGATAGAGAGGCAGTTTCCAACTTTTTGGCGGATGTGGTTGAGATTTAAAACAGCAATGAACTAGAAGCTTTATCCGAGCTTTCTTTCCATTCTTATCTCACGCTTTCTTTCTATTCATGGCTCATGCTTATCCATTCTTTGAAGGAGAAAGAAAACAAGTTGTAATAGTTGGCATTTCCCTGTTTTATGCTTTCATAGGTTGTTAGATGCTTATCTTGTTTTAGTTTTAGAAATAAAGTTTGCATGTTGGCAAGTCTTAGTTGTAAAAGCAAGGAGATTTTAGGGTTCCCTACTCCTCTACTTGTGTATAAATAAGGGCAGTCTTTGCCCATTTTTCTTTAACCATGCTTGTGATAACAAAACATTGAGTCTACTAGTGCTTTCTAATTGTTATTCAGTGTCGTTTAGAACGGTTATTGTGATAGCAAATTGCTGAGCCTATTCTGCCTACAAGTTGTTGTTCAGTTTCAGTTCACTTAGTGTAAGAGCAAGCTTGTATGCCTCTTTTAGCTGCAAGTTATTGTTCAGTGCATGTGTCTTGTGTCAATGTATTCTGGTTTGATGGCTAAACTATAAGCCTATTTTGCTACAATCCTGCTGTCCCAGAAGGGTAATATTTGTTCTTGAGATTTGAGAAAATAAAGTCTTGTGCCTACTTTGCCTTGATATGTGTTAGATTTCCGTCTTATGTGTTATGCTTATATGATCTCTATTTCAACTTGCATTGAAAGTAAGTAGATGTGCGTTGTAAGAAAGTTTATTTAAGTATTTATGTCAAAGAATCCTTCCTTGTTCATTTCTAACTCTCTTGCTCTGCATTTACTTGAGTAGTTAGAAAAGTCATTAGAGTAGGCTTAGTCGTAGTTGAACTTCTAAAAGAGAAAATCTTAGCTACGGCGCTTGAGTGTTATAACCTTGTGCTCTTAACTGAACAAAAAGATTGGCAAATTAGTTTAGTTTACTTTCTTTTAAGCAACATTAGCAAAGAGGGAGCTTCCCCTTCTAATTCGAAGAGCAGTTTATCTGTGCATATTGTCTGTTTCTAATCCGCATTCCAGAGGTGCGAATTGAATCGCCAACATATATATATATATATATATATGTTGGCGTTTCAATTCGCACCTCTGGAATGCGGATTAGAAACGGACAGCTATGCACAGATATATATATGTTGGCGTTTCAATTCGCACCTCTGGAATGCAAATCAGAAATGGACAGCTATGCACAGATAAACTGCTCTTTGAATTAGGAGGGGAAGCTCCCTCTTTGCTGATGTTGCTTAAAAGAAAGTAAACTAAACTAATTTATATATATTATTAATTATATGCATTATTTTTGTGATATGCTCTAACATGATTATTATATATATTTTGTTATTCATACTTACTATTCTCATCAAACAACCATGGGAGGAGCAAGGAGGAAAATACTAATGGGTTGAGCAGGTACTAGACTTCTTCCTAGGTACACCACTCCATGATGGATGACTATGTGTGTCACTTGGAGCCAAGGGGGTGATATCGCTCTTGGGCTTAGGGAGAGGATGTCTACGGGCCTCCTAGGGTAAGCTTTTCTCCCCAACCTCCACATGGGTTGGTGGTTTTGATGGATTTGAGGGGGTTTCATCATAAGAAGGATGGATAAGGCAGCAAGGATAGGGGATGCAGGTACAAGTAGTCCGCCAAGTAGGCCACCCCATGTTGGATGACTGTGTGTGCCACATGAGGGCCAAGAGGGATGGTATATCCACTCTTGGACTTGGTGTGGATGGCTTCAAGCGGACCTATCATGCTCCTCATCCTAGTCCTATTATGATCCAACGTCCAATGTGCATTATGATATTGTGCAACTTATATTATTTGAAATAGTTAGATGTTTACATGATTTAAATAGATAGAACATTATATATACATATATATATACACACACACACATATATTTGATTATATGAGTTATATTTCAATATCATCTAACATGGTTGCAAGATCTAAACGAGGACTCATCTTCCTTAAAGCACCTAATTGGTAAAACCATAACCCTAACTACACCTATCTTGTGATTCTAGGGTAAATTTAGGGTTGTCCCAAAAGGGGACATTACAATTGGTATCAAAGCATGTTCCTGCCATCTTGTGGACATTCCCACTTTAACTACCATTCAATTAGACTTCACTATTCAACCTTCTTAAGTCAATAATGCATGTGTATGCCTTCCATGTGTATACTTTGTGACCTACATGTATTTATACAAGTACAACTATGTGTATACCTTGTATATTCTTTGTGACTTCAAGTGTATATTGTGTGCCCATGTGTATACTGGGTGACCTTGGGATGGTGGTCGGACCCATGTTGTAGTATGGGATGCACCGAATCCCCTTCCCAGTTGTCAAACTATATACTTAGCCTTGTGGGGTTGAGGACAAACCCGCAATGCAGTATGGGATGAACCGAATCCTCTTCCCATTTGTCCAACAGTGCAGAAGACCGAAGGAAAGGATAGAACCCATGGTGTAGTGCACAATGCACCAATATTCTTTCTATTTGGGATGCATTATGGACATGTTGAGTATTTTGTCATTGGTGTCAAGGTGCTTGAGCTACTACCCTGTGTGCTTGAGCTACTACCCTGTGTGCTTGAGCTACTTGCCTATGTGCTTGAGCTACTTGTTTGCCTGCTTGAGCTACTTGCCTATGTGCTTGAGCTGGTTGCTTGCTTGCTTGAGCTACTTGTTCGCCTGCTTGAGCTACTTGCGTACCTGCTTGAGCTACTTGCCTGTGTGGTTGAGCTACTTGCTTGCTTGCTTGAGCTACTTGTTTGCCTAGTTGAGCTACTTGGTTGTCTGCCTTAATTTCTGATTTATGTGGTTTTAAGTTATAAAGTGTATATTATGACTTGCGTGTACTCGTATGTATACATGTATCCATGCGACTTACATGTATTTATATGTATACTTCATGTATTATGTGTATTCGTACACTTTATGTATTATGTGTAATCAAGTGTATACCTTGTGACTTATATGTATCCAAGTGTATTCAAGTGTGGCTTATATGTATTCAGGTGCATTCAAGTGTATACCTTGTGATTTATGTATTCAAGTGTATTCAAGTTTGGCTTATATGTATTCAAGTGCATTCAAGTGTATACCTTGTGACTTCTGTATTCAAGTGTATTCAACTGTGACTTATGTATTCAAATGCATTCAAGTGTATACCGTGTGATTCATGTGTATTCAAGTGTATCCAAGTGCATACTATGACTTATGTGTATTCAAGTGCATTCAAGTGAATACTTTGTGGCTTACATTATGATTTATGCATAATCATGCGTATACTTTGTGACTAGTATTCATGTGTATACCTTGTGTCTTCTTGTATTCATGTGTATATCTTGCGACTTGCATGCATTCACACTTTGCGACTTATGTGTATTTATGGGTATACTTTGTAACCCACATGTATTTCGGCATATACTACGTGTATTTATGTGCATGCTTCATTAAGTATATCCATGTGTTTGCTTCATTCCAGATGTGCCTTCAACAAAGATTACTCCATGGGTGTTTATGATTACTACATGGTATAAAAATTGTGTCTATCAAAGTACCTCTCGAGTTGGGAGATACTAACAAATTAACTTATCTGAAACTGAATTATTATTAGTATCCAAATGCAATAATGACAAGTAACTATCAAAGCAAAAAAGTGGGATTCCCTCAAACTTGGGATACAAAAGGGATTGAAGAAACTAGTTAAGAATAGAACCTTAGCTAATCTTGCAAATCAGATTAATGTGTGAAGGGACTTCAATGTTAGGTACCTTGAATAAATTTGATGCGAATCAAGTTTTAAGAAAATTGATTACATAAGCATAAGTTAAGTTAAATCATGGAACCATAACCCACAAACCCTAGGATCATTCTCACCTCAAAATTGGTTTCAAGTGATTGCTTGAGGTCAAGCAATCTTGGGTGGGGCGAACTGTCATGTCCCCGGAATTGTGACACTAAGATATAAAGCGTCGAAATGTAAAATAAATAAAATACATATTAAAATATACAAAGAGGAATATTAGCAATTTATTATTATTATAATTATAATTATCATAAGATAATATTATAATCATAATTATCGAATATAGTAATATTAATATCAACTATGCAAAATAAATATTAACAATTGATATTATTATAATTATTACATATATATCATTTCAATTTAAATATTATTATAATTATGATTATCGTAAGAAAACATTATAATTATAAATATGATATTGGCAACTTAAATATTATTAATCATTATATAAATATATTACAATTATCTTATATTATAACTTTCTATTGACAATTTAAAAGAAAATTAATATAAAAATAATGATAATAAATATTAAAATATATGGTCAGCAGCAGCATCGCATATTTGGCGAGGCATGAGGAACAATTTAAAAGCATTAGTCAACCGATTAAAAGATTAAGAAACAAACAAAGTCATCTATCTCAAAGCCGCGATGGGAAATAGACATGAAGGGAGGCGACTAACAAAACAATAAGTAAACCCGTTCACCCAAACTAAAAGACGTCTCTTTTCAAAGAGACATAACCATCCATCTCAAGGGATAAAACATAAATAAGAAGTGAGATAAATAGGAAAGGCATGGAATAGAACAGAAGGAAGAAAAAAGAGAGGAGATCTAAAACAAAAATGGAGATATACAGGTGCAGCATCGATGGAAGTTAAAGGAAAAAACATAAACAAGAGGAAATGAGGGAATAAATTGTGATACCTGCTGTAAGTAAATACTGTTGCTGCAGGACATTATGGGAGGTAAGTATAGAATCTATAGAAGAATATATATATATAGATATAGATATGAATACTAATAAATATAAGTAAAAAGCAATTATATAAAGACATAAATATGAATACCAATTAATGTAAAGAAATGATAATTACATATGGATATATTCAATACAAATAAAGGAATAAGAAAGAATATTTTCTGAATATTGGATCATCCAATATCTTCAGAAGCATACTTATAATTCAGGTATATAGCACGTGGGCAGGTCTGAGTCAGCAAGTTGTGGTATGTTCTATCATAATTATTGCATATACATATTCTGTTATTCATATTTATTATTCTGTGGGATGCTCTACCATAACATGGTATGTATATATATGTATATATGTATATATATATATATATATATACATATATATATATCTCATTAATTATATGTATTATTCTTGTGATATGCACTAACATGATTATTATTTATATTTTGTTATTCATACTTACTATTCTCATCAAACAACCATGGGAGGGGCGGGGAGGAAAATACCGATGGGTTGAGCAGGTACTAGATTTCTTCCTAGGTACGCCACTCCATGATGGATGATTGTGTGTGCCACTTGGAGCCAAGGGGGTGATATCCGCTCTTGGGCTTAGGGAGAGGATGTCTACAGGCCTCCTAGGGTAAGCTTTTCTCCCCAACCTCCACATGGTTTGGTGGTTGAGATGTATTTGAGGGGGTTTCAATCATAAGAGGGATGGATAAGGCAACAAGGATAGGGAATGCAGGTATAAGTTGTCCGCCAAATAGGCCACCCCATGTTGGATGGCTATGTGTGCTACATGAGGGCCAAGAGGGATGGTATATCCGCTCTTGGGCTTGGTGTGGATGGCTTCGGGCGGACCTATCATGCTCCTCATCCTAGTCCCATTATGATCCAACTTCCAATGTGCATTATGATATTGTGTGACTTATATTATTTGAAATAGTTAGATGTTTACATGATTTAAATAGAACATTATATATATATATATATGAATTATATTTCAATATCATCTAACATGGTTGCAAGATCTAAACCAAGACTCGTCTTCCTTAAAGCACCTAATTGGTAAAACCATAACCCTAACTACACCTATCTTGTGATTCTAGGGTAAGATTTAGGGTTATCCCAAAAGGGGACATTACACTAGAAATGAACAAGGATCACAACCATCATTGGAAGGTACTGGGTGGAATAGGGAGGTTCACAAAGAAGCAAACAAGGCTCGTGCAAATTTTTGGTATTATAACAACCTTCCCTTCAACGTGGCAAGGAGTCCATATTGGGAGAGTTTGGTGACAGCACTGGAAGTTGCAGGGAAAGGGTACAAGGCCCCCTCTCTAAAATATTTAAGTGGCAAGTTGCTCAAAGATGCTATTGTAGATGCAAAACAAATTGTGGAAGATGAAAAGAGGCAATGGCAAAAATATGGATGCACATTTCTTTCAGATGGGTGGACAGATGGAATGAACTGCAATCTCATATATTTTTTAGTGGCTTCAAATGGTGAGTTGGTTTTTCTAAAGCCAATTGATGCCTCCAACATAATAAAAAATGCAAAAAAATTGAGCTTGATGTTGGAGGAGGTTGTTTTAGAGGTGGGCATAGAAAGCATTGTCCAAGTTGTTACCAATAATGCAGCAGCATATGTGGCAGTTGGAAGATTGCTTCAAGAGAGGCATCAAACGCTTTTTTGGACCCCTTGTGCAGCTCATTGCCTTGACCTTATTTTGGAGGACATAGGCAAAATTGATTGGGTGGGACCAATTGTAGAAGAAGCAAGAGATGGAACAAAATATATATAATCACCCATGGGTTCTTCAATTGATGAGAGACCACACCAAGGGGAAAGAGCTCGTGTGATCGGGTCCTACAAGGTTTGCAACTAATTTTCTAACGTTGTAAAATATTACTAGTTTATTGACTCCATTGAAGTAGATGTTTGTGCATCAACAAAGGGTAGACTCAATTTATTCAAAGAAGGTTGATGGAGAAAGGATTGAAAAACTAGTTTTTGATGGTGATTTTGCAACTAGAGCTATAGAGATTGTCAAGGTAACTTCAAACTTAATTTAATTTTCAAATTGAATCCTTTATTTATAAACTTTAAAAGTATTTTTGTTTCTTTGTAAGTTGTAATTTAAATTTGCTTCTTCTTTGTACTTTGTTGATAACTGAGCCGCTAGTGAGGGGTTTACGCTTGGTGGATGGAGAGAAATATGTAATGGGATATATTTATGAGGCCATGGACAAGGCCAAAGAGGCCATCCAAAACTATTACAAGGGGGATGCATATAGATTTGCCCCTATTTGGGAGATTATTGATCGAAGGTGGAATAATCAACTCCACCAACCCATTCATGCAGTGGGGTACTAACTCAACCCCAAGTTCTTCTTTGATAGCTTCATTGATGCTAATGGGGAGGTTATGGAGGGCCTATCCACATGCATTGAGAAGATGACATCTACAAATGAGGTGAGAGACCTCATCATTTCAGAGTTGCAAAATTATAAGGCAGCTAGGGGGAGGTTGTTTCTTCACATTTAGCTATATGAGGAAGAGGCACCCAAACACCAAGTAAGAAAAAGTGAAGCCTTATATCTTGCAATTTGTTAATTACAATTATTAATAGATTATAGAATATTGTTTATTTACAAAAACTTGAATATCTTATTTACAAGTTCTTGGTGGGAAGATTGGGGTGGAAATACCACAAATTTGCAAAGGCTAGCCCTTTGAATTTTGTCTCAACCTTGTAGTGCTTCTGGTTGTGAGTGCAACTGGAGTTTGTTTGATGCCATTCACACAAAGAAGCGTAATAAGTTGACTCAAAAATGCCTCAATGATTTTGTTTTTACACAATACAACCTTCGGCTTCGCACAAGAAAGGTGCAAGACCTACCAGAGTAACTTATTTATTTGGATGAGATTAATCCCTATAGTTCTTGGATCGTGCAGGATGATGAGGGCCATGAGGCCTCCGTGTTTATAGAGGATGAGATTGTTGATTTTGAGAGGCAAGCTATGGAGGATGTGGCCACAACAGAAGCAAGGGAGATTGGATTGGATGACATTGATATTGTGGAGGAGGCATCATTGCCATATTACCAATTGGGTGGAGCCACAAGCACAGTCTTCTATGCCAAGCACAGAGCCACAATCGAGTGCAAGGAGGACCATACCCTCTACCCCCCAATTTTTCACTAGGTTGGGGAAGAGGAAATTGTAATTGCCTAGATATGAAATTTATGATGATGATTTTCAAAGACAATCATCATAAATTCATAATAGTTATTAGTTAGTAGCTAACTATTGTATCCAGTATCCACTATCCAGCTTTGCATGATGATGCCATTTTGTAATCCATATGTATTCAAGAATCAAATGTAATTGAAAACACTTCCTCATGGTTTCTTAGACTCATTTGATACATTTTGTAATTAAATTTTGCAAAAAAAATGTGTTTTTATAAGAAATTTTAGTACTTTTTAAGTTGCAAATTTTTTGCCGAGTCAAAATTTTTGGGCTTGCCAAGTACTCTCTTAAGTTCGAGTCTGCAATCTATGGGTATATCAATACCATGAAAGATGCAAGGTTGAATTCTAGACACATCAACTTCAATACCAAGGACTCGTAGCTAAACATGTGGATATGTAAATCTAGCTCTCATGCACAATTACTTAAAATTCAAAACCTGCAACAATTCAAGATGCTCTTGAATCAAAGCCTTAGAAAGATACCATGGATGCTAAGTATTCGACATTGATTAAAATTAATATATATGGGAGCTTGTTGATCTTCCAACTAGGAAAGAGGCAATTGGATGCAAATGGATATTCAAGATCAAGTAAAAGGTAAATGAAGGAATTGACAATTATAAAGCTTGACTCCCATGTACTGCCTATACACAATCTTTCAAAATCCCATATATTGTGTGTACATAATCTTTCAAAATATTGTATAATGTCTGTACTTAATCTTTTAGAATCCCATATATTGTCTAGTCATCTAATTAAACTCCAAGGAAATCATGGATAAAATCTTTGAATGCATTGATCATGATCCTGCTAAAGATTGCATGTGCATTCTTTAAGCCAAATGGCATTATTATATACATGTAGGATCCCCATTCAATTGCAAAAGTGGTTTTAGGTTAATATTCTTCTAATATCCTTACCTAATGGTACCCTAAAAATCCATCTATAAATGAGTAAACTTCTCTACTAGCAACACTTTCTAGTACCTCTTCTATAAAAGTTGGAAAGGGATCATGAATACATGTCTTATTTAAATCTTTGAAATCCACACATATCCTTGTCACCCATCCTTTTCTTTTGTACAACCAAAGTGCTGATCCATTTTGCATTCTCCATTGGTTTGATCATACCTCCGGCTAAGATCCTATTTATTTCAGTCTTCACTTTTATTCTAAGATTAAGGTTGAGTCAATAAAGTCATTGTTTCTACAGTTTAACATTGTCTTTTAGTTGGATCTTCATTACCCCAAATTTTTATATTCTGTTGAACTCTAAAGGTTCTTTGGAATAGATCCCCATACTCTGACAATTTCTACAATTTTAAATATCTTTTCTTCTTCTCAGTAATCTACTTTTGGCTAATTTTGGCTCACCATTCCTACCTATGCTATCCTCTCTTATTTTAAAGGATTTGTGAAAATATTGGTTTCTCTCTTCATTTTTGTCTATAATTTTCCTTTCATCTTCTCCTATTTGTACATCCAAATTTGTAGGATCTTCTTCTTCGCTTAAAGGATCATTACTTATTTTCTTGGATAAATACAATATCTTTTGTGGTACCACAACAGTCTAAGGTATCCATTCAATTCCTTTCTATTGACTGTCAGCTTCTTGAGGTACCCCATGTATCATTTCTTTCTTGAAAACCCTACTTACTTGATATTCTTGTAATGTTATCACTTCCTGACAATTCTTTTTAACACATTATTTACCCTTTGATTTGGGTCCTAGAACTTAAAATTTCTATAAAAATCATCTATAGTTACATTCTAGCATCTACTCCCTCCCCTTAATTCTTGGTGTATATATCATGCTCTAGCTATAAAAGTTAAGGTCCAATAGAATAGATGTATTTCAAATTTTTAGTTATTTCTCCTAGTCTATTCTAGATATATTTCCAAGCATCTATATGGTTCTATAGATCCTCCATCCCATCATATTGTAACCTTCTTCTAAGTACTTGTTCTTGGTCAAGATTGTCAAAGCTTTCCATGTAGGTATATTTGATTTATGTGTGTTCCACCACCTTGCAGCTTTTAATATCAACATCTAAAGCTCTCATTTTGAATTCTTTGTTTGTAAATTTTCTTTCCTTGATCTAAAGATAATCCAATAAGTCTCCTAAATAATGTGGTAATTTTACATATGAAACTCCTCTTTGTATGTGGTTCAATCTTTTTCTCTATAGTATTCATTTGTGAAGTTTTGGTTACTTGTCTAGTCATATAAATACTTTTCTAGGCCCGAATGTTTTCTTTTTATGCTTTTCTAGCTATTCCCATGCCCAAGCTTCTCCCACTTCATCCTTGTTAGTTGAAGAGCTGTCATTATCTATAAATATTTTGCCTTTTGACTTGGATTCTCCATTCCATTCCTTCCAAAGTATTATCCCAGTTGTGTATAGTGTTTTGTTTCTTGCATTCCATCTTCTTCCTCATCTTCAATGTATGATTCTTCTACATATACTCCTTTCATTCCTTCATTAGAAGGCATGTGTACTGCTTTACCATTCCCTTGCAGTATTAACTCCTTTTTGTCTACATCAAAAATTCTATTATTATCCATAAACCATTCAATTTCTAATATGATATTGAAGATTTCTTGAGATCCTTTGTATATATCTATGGCTTCAAAGTAAACTTTTGTTTTTATATTCATGAAATATACTTGTATTCTCTCTAAGTCTCTATGGGGCATATGGGGCTTCCATTTGCTAAAGCAATATCATAAGGTGTTTCATGTAGTCATGGACTACCAAATGCTTCATATATTTCTTTAGGGATGATATTTATGTCTGCACCAAAGTCTAGTAAAGCTTTTCTAACCATTTTTCCATTTATTTTTATATCCAACATGATCGGTTGCTTTTTCCACTTTTGTATGAGTTTTCGTCAACGATCTGATTTGAGGTCTCCTTTGCTCTATACATTTCTTGTTCCAATGTTTGGAAAATTGCTTAAGCTTTTCTAGTAGATTCTCTTATATTAATTCAGCCATTTCTTGCAATTTTTGGGCCTCTTCTAAAAACTAGCCCTTCTTATTTTTTCCTTGTTTTTGTATTTTCTCAAATAACTCTTTAGATTTTCCACTAAGTCATGTTCTCTTTTATCAAGGTGATTTTCTTCTTCTTTCAGTTTTATCTATCTCCTCTAATATTCACTTCTTTATATTTGTGCATGTCCTCCACAAGTTATGACTGCAACATTATTCTCCTTTTTTCCTAAATTCTTCAATTGCTTTCCCTCTCAGTTGTTCCTTCCTTTCCTTATGTTCTTTTTCCAATTCTTCTTTTGTCATAGAAGGTTCCCCTATCTCAAATTTAGATTCTATATCAACTTTCTTGCATCTTCTAATAGCATGTCCTTCTTTCTTAGGTATTTTCATTAACACCTTAGCATTGCATGATACATTTAGACCTGAAAATTCTTCATTTCTCATTCTTGGTGCCAATCAATTCTTGTAAAATTGTGCAACTTTGGGGCAACTAAATGCATTATATGTAGTATCACAACAAAACCCACAACTTGACTCTTCTTTCTCCTTGGTCTTCGTTAGTATAATTTCCTAGCTTACCACAATAGTAGCAGGTTGGTCTTTGACGTATTCCTCTTCCACAACCACCTCTATTGTGTTTTTGATAGCCTCATTTGTCATATCCTTGTGAATAATTGTTGTTATAACTTTAGCAGGTTCCTTATTATGTATTTGTGGTAGTGCATGGTTTAGATAATTAATTTGTCCTTGATTTTTCCTCCATTGCATATCCTTGTAACCATGCATATCCTTGTAACCAGAATTGTATACTTTTTCAATACTCCTACAACCAATCCTTGTTCCCTAGTAACACCTCTATCTATAATTGACTCTTTTCTATTCATTCCTCAACCAACGGTTCATATCCCTCTTCAGGTAACATGGGACTGTAATGTCATAAAATTGCACCCCTTGCAATTTCACATATATTTTTGTATCTGCTTTAGTGTCCACTCCCTAGCACTTGTGTAGGCTCATTTTAACCCCTACATCAACCTTTTTCCCTTCTCGGGATGCTCGGTACCCTTTTTCAACAGCTACCCTTCGTGCATCAACTTTGCATCAAACCTTGTGCTTTTCCCATTCTTGTCGTTTTGTAGTGTGATGTGTCTAGACACTAGCACGCCGCGTGGACATCAGCACTCCGCGCTAGCATCCTGTGACATTTCAATGTTCAAACGACCTTTTTTGAGCATGTTTGCCACTTGTCAACTACTTTTGTCGGTGGTAACAACTTGGGACGCCTTGTAATGGCTTAGGAAGCTTCTTTTCCCTCCTCTTCTCTCTTTAAAATTTATCTTTCCAATTCATTTGGTCCTAGCTTCTCGCTAGCCTCTTGGCTTCTTTCTTGGACATTCTCTTATCTTGCTATCTTGCTTGCAAAGCTCTCTACAACTTGCTACAGCAGCACTCTCAAGCTCCCACAACGCCCTCTGCAACTCTCTTGGCTCTCGCAGCTATCTCTCTCTTTGGCTTCCTTAAGCCTTGCAGCTGATATCTTTCTTACCTTGTGCTTGCGAGCATCTTGGAATTTCTCATATCCCCTATCTATTGCATCTTCATTTCGTGATACAAGTTCTCCTCTTTGAGCGGGAATTGCTTTTATCACACCATATTTGCTTGCTTTGTTCACTTCCTCTATCTATTTGGCTATCCGTGGAGGTGGGAACACCAAAACGAGGGTTTGACTGAGGCAAACCCCTATACAACCCCAACATTTTCTCTCGATCTTACGTATGCAGGTATTGAAGATATTCATGTGTTGGAGGCTTCATTACTTGGATTGTTGTGAGAAGTTTCATATCACTTATTCTCTTACTTTATCATTTATACTTCATTTTATTTCACGTTTGTTACGTTCTATTATCTTCCCACATTACTAGAAGTTCTCGGTAATTGGGTTGTTAGTAGTTGCTTTGCATTTTCTGTGATACTCTCAGTATTTGGTCCGTACAGGACGCTAGCATGCCTCTAGGATGCTAGCGCGTCGCACTGTAGTCCATATATCACGCTTTCGTCCTTGACTAAAAACTTGCTAGTCTATCCAGAAAATCGTTGTGACCTACTCACTCTGATTCTAAAACTCTTGCTCTATTCCTTGAGGTAGTTTAGGGCAGTTCGCCCCTTGGGATTCTCTTGAGAATAAAGAGACTCATGAGTAGCAAATCCCCCTTCTCTACAGGGACAATCATATGTTTCATGTTTATCCCACTATTGGGAGATACCACAATAGAAACTTTTGTTCTTTCGGGGGGCTTTCTCAAATTCCATCCTCATTGTGGTGGCTCTTTTTGTACCTTTTGTCATTGTAAATTCATTCATTATGTGTCCTTGTTGCAATAAGTACACCAAATCTTGGTCCTTTGGCTAAGGGAGAAGTCTCACTCTTGTCACCTTCTACCAAAATTTCCTATTTTAATTTTAGCTTTTCTAGTTCCAATTTTAATTTTTCTATTTCCTCACTTCCACAGGATTCATTTTCTCATCTAAGATTGGGATTCCATTCTAGTTGCTAACTCTGCTACTTCCTTATATGTGGTGGTTACTCTTCCATTTAATATAGCTTGAATGTGTGGCCTTAATCACGATACAAACCATTGTATCCTCTTTTTTTCTATCAACATATGTTCCAACTTCCTAACCACACTTTTGAAACGTTGGTCATATTCTTTTACTAATTCATTCTTTCCTTGTGTCATTTCACTCATTTTGCTCACATTCTCAACTAGGGCACCTAGAGAATAGAAATTTGTTATAAATTGTTCACTTTTTTCTTCCCATTTCTTGTCATACTTTGGGCAATCTTTGTTATACCATCTCAAGGCTTCATCCTTAAGTGTTTCTACAAATTCATACAATTGTGTATGGCATCATCAATGCCAACTCTATTCCAATGAGATTCCAAGATAAAGAGATGCTCACTTTCATCTTTCGTGTCTACCAAACACAAAGAGTTTAATCCTGTTCGTGGCCATCTTTATAAGAGTTAAAGGTGTTATTATTCCAAGATAAAGAGATGCTCACTTTCATCTTTAGTGTCTACCAAACAAAAAGAGTTTAATCCTGTTCGCGGCCATCTTTATAAGAGTTAAAGGTGTTATTCCAAGATAAAGAGATGCTCACTTTCATCTTTAGTGTCTACCAAACACAAGGAGTTTAATCCTGTTCGCGGCCATCTTTATAAGAGTTAAAGGTGTTTTTGATTTGTCGTTTTGACACAAAGAGTTTAATCCTGTTTGTGGCCATCTTTATAAGAGTTAAAGGTGTTTTTGATTTGTTGTTTTGTGGTTAGTGGATTGTCCTACCTACCTCTCTCTCTCTCTCTCTCTCTCTCTCTCTCTCTTTTCTTTTCTTCAAGCCTTTTCTCAACCTAGTTCTATCCTTCTACTAGTTGACTAATTTATTTTCTCTACCTTTGTCTCTAATGAGCACATGCTTATACAAAGAGGGGGGGGGTGAATCAGTATAAGCTAATCTTTTACTTTTTCAAAACTTAATTGACCACAACAATCACAGCCATACAAGATCTAGCAATTAAGAACACAAGATTTGTGTGGAAACCCTTTCGAGAGAAAACCACGGCAAAATATTGCTTATATAAAAATACTCTTACAAATTTTGTAGGCATCAACCCCTACTTATGGATTTCTAGGCACCAACCCACTGGAGACACCAATCCCCACAATTGAGCACCAACTCAGCAAGAGACACCAATCTCTTATTTTGAGAAGCGCCAACTTCCAAATGAACAAAGTATTTGCCTTCTTGAGTATTGCTTCTTCAATGGATGATCATTTAAATCCTTTTTCATACAATCTCCTTGTAAATGATGCAGCATTTTCCACACTTATATCCTCCTTCAAAAATCTGCTTGTATCATATTTTTCAGTTTTCACACCCTCATTCTTCTTTAAAAATCTGCTTATAAATGATATTACATTATCCACATAAACATTCTTTCTTAAATCTGCATATGATCCCCTTCAAATCTGCATATTCTCCTCTTTCAAATCTGCACTAAGAAAAAGCACCATATATGTTTTCTATCACAAATCAACTTAATGATAAAATAGCATTTTCACCAACATCTT
>VDFB02320877.1:0-46295 GCA_007258455.2 Sequoia sempervirens
ATGCATCACATCAATGAACACAAGAACACCCGGTTATGTGGAAAACTCTAGAAAGGGAAAAACCATAGTGAGGATTAGCTCACAATATATTATAATTGGTGACAATGGATTTATAGAATGGTGGACTCACTGTTCAAAAAGAATGGCTCACTGCCCAAAAATAAGAGATTAAGAAGAGTGGCTCATTGCCAGGGATTTGAATTGTTAATACTGCATCTGCAACATGCTGAAGATGTAGTTCCAATTAGGCTTTGAAAAATGACTTTGCACAATTCATACTTCACCACTATAACACTTCGCTCTTCACACTATATTTCGCACCTCTCATACACATCAGATACTTCCTTCACACTTTGAATTAACTTTGTATATATACATACATCTATCGTAAACACTCATATCATCAATTAGGTCGGCTTAATTAAATGAAAAGTGCAACACCATAACTTGTTAGTTCAAAACTCCAACACACACACTTTGCCGAAGGAACCAAAGCATGTACAACACCAAAATAGTGTTGGTGTAATTAAATATTTAATTACACTTTATCATGTTTATTTAGGTCCCAATTAGGTTTTCTTTTTAGGGTTTTTCATCTTGCTTTATAAAAGCAAGTTATCTCATGTAATTCTTCATTCCCAATAATATTATTTGCACATATTCATGCAAGTTGCTCTTGTATGTTTGATTTTCTCCTTGTAGAAGACTAACCCAGGTTTTGCAGGCGATCTTAGTTTTATTGAGTTTATTGGAAACTCTAACATGGTATCCCGAAGCTTTGATCTACAAGGCCCTTCTTAGATTTGAAGGGGTAGACCAAAGTTTTTTTGGGATCCCTCAAGGAGTTTGACGAGCATATTTTGGAGTGCATTTGAAGGAAAAAAAACCTCTCCATTGAATCGAGATTATTGAGAAAGTTAGATTTGGCTTTTCGTTTCATCAAATTTCATCATATTTTTGTTAGATCTACAAGGGGTTTGAAGCAATTGTTTTTCTAGATCTGAGGAGGGGTAGTTGTAGTTTCATTTACATTTTGAGCGAAAAAGGACCTCACAAATAAAGTTCATGAGGTCCAATTTGTGAATTTTGACTATAAATTTGCCCTATTTTTGGTGGCGGGGAGCTTTTTGGGGCGGTGCCGGCACCCTGCGAGTGGGCAGCTATACAACCCTCGTGCACTATTAAAAAAAAAGCCAAATTTGGGGGGTTGTTAGAGTGTCGCTCCACTCGCAGAGCCCGTAAGTGGTGTTGTGGCCTACGACCAACGACTCGTAGATCTCTAACAGGATGGTTAACCCTCTAACTGCTAGAGGTTCTGCGGTAATTGCCGTGGGTCTGGGTCATCTTTTTTTTAATAAATGCAACGCCTCATGTTGCATGGGTAATGCGGCTTATGTTAACCCACAGGGGATCTATTTTTTTTTGCATTTTTTACAAAATAAGCAAAATCGGGAAAATGAGCATAACTTTTCTCTTGGGTGTCGGTTTTTGGCAAATGAGATATCGACAGAAAGCTGGTTTAGAGCACTATCCAATGGTGTTGGTTTTTTTTTTTGGATTTTGCATTTGGTGCATTTTATTGCTATCTGAATTTAGATCTACCTTTATGGCTCCCAAGCTCATAAATTTTTGCCACGATATTTGATTTTCGCAATTTTTGCAACGTTTGAAAGGTATTGAGGAGCTCTACATTGTCATCCATGCACCTTTTCTGTGTCTGTCCTAGGTTGATTGTTATTTCAGTTCTTGGCCCGATGGGTGTTTTGGAGATTACTTGGACATTTTGATAGTTAGGAGGGTGCAAATTTGATTTTTGCACTTCATTTCTATTCTAGATCATTTTTCAATCGATAGTTGCTTCGTAGATTCCAGGGTTGTCCTAGTTTGCGAGTTTTCTAGTGTTCCTTGGCATTGGGTCTGCTGTTGCTTTATCATGATTTCGACCTGAGTCGTTCAGTGTCTCTAATATGGTTTCTAGTAAACAAAATTATCTTTCCTTTGCTTTCCGGATTAAGGATTCTAGTGTTACACTATAAGTGTGCTTCCCGTGCTTCTTTGTTGTAGGTTATTTCATTATGGGGGGGTTGTATGGTCTCTCTTGTCATCCTTTGTGTGGATGGAGATTGATTGAATTTATGATGGATTTCATTATTGTATCTTTTGGGGAGGAGTTTTGTCCCATTGGGTTTTCTCCTTTTTTCCTTTTTGCATATGTACATGGGTACCTAACATGCCTTGTAGCCAGGACCCTTTCATGCATCCATCCTTGCATTATTTGCTTGTATCTTATTCTCCCTAAGTTGCACTTAAGGGGAGAGGGGGTGGGTGTTGGTGTAATTAAATATTTAATTACACTTTATTAAGTTTACTTAGGTCTCAATTAGGTTTTCCTTTTAGGGTTTTTCATCTTGCTTTATAAAAGCAAGTTATCTCATATAATTCATTATTCCCAATAATATTATTTGCACATCTTGATGCAAATTGCTCTTGCATGTTTGATTTTCTCCTTGTAAAAGGCTAATCCAGGTTTTGCAGGTGATCTTGGTTTTATGGAGTTTATTGGAAAATTTAACAAAATAAGTTGGCATGACCTATAATCACTCCCATGAATCTGCTCCTTAAACTCTGCATGACCCCAAAACCCTTAGGTCGGCATTGCATAACAAAACTGGTGAAGCAACAACTGAATGAACCAACTATTCATCCCCAACTCGACACGTGGACCACCAAACCACTTGCCACTTGGAGGGCACACACTTTTGATATCCACAAACACTTCCTCAAAACCGCATAGCATGACAATCATCCGTGGTGGAATAGGGAGCATTCCAACATGCACTTTGCAATTACAACTCTGCCATTACTAAGCCTGACACACTATCAACAATATCTTCAACTGCAGAAGACATACAACCCTAAAACCTTGGATATAGACACCTTCAACATGTACCATTATTACCTCAAAACCGCATGACAAGATTTTGCAACGCGGAGCATGCGGACACAAAACTGTTCCTCTGTAACACTGAAATGCACACTGGGACTTAGTCAATTCCCCAAAACACTTGGTCTTCTCTAGACTAACATGTCTGCACTTCTACAATGGGTTGCCATCAATGACAACATCACACACCATCTATACACCATCATGCACATGTTGCCAACAAATAGCAATAACAATAAACATGATAAATAACAGAAATAATAATATTCAAAAGAGTAGCTCAATTATGGAGTTGTGGACTATGGTATCTAAGTGGGAGACTTGCAAGACATTGATTTATTGATGGACATGGATACTGTCATAGTAAGACATTGTACCAAAATAAGTGATATGAATATAATATTATTAGTGAAGAACCAGAAGAAATGATAGACACTTGAAAATACTTGAATTTTGATAATCAATTGAGTACTCGTGTTTTAACGTGAGCTATTGATTATTGCCAAAAACAGTGTTTGAATCGACTAAATTTTAGGAACCACTATTTTTCCCTTACCATCAAACCATGCAGTCATATCTTTTCCTCAACCATTATATCAGGAGCTACGTGTTGAAGAATAATCGGGGATTTCTAGTAATTTTTGCCTTGATGCCAAGAAAAAGATGATACAAAATATCAGGGAATTTGTTTTTTTGTTATTTAAAATCTTAGTTGCCAATTCTCATACTGATCTTGGTTTGGGTTCATTGATTTAACAAAATTTTTTTTGGGGTAGGTTTGTTTGTACCAAATATATGTATATGCAGTTTAAAAACAAAAATTAAGTGCAGAATACTATATAGCATCATATAAACGACAAAACCACTATACACTTGAATGCCATTTAAAACATAAATGACAAATATTATAAATATTCATTGTTCAAATTTCAAGTTCAATATTAAAATAATATATCAAGCTCAACAATTAGTTTTCAACATCAAGTGGATTTCCTAAATCATCAATATCATCATCATCATTGACATTAGATGATATAGGAATATTTGAAGAACTACAAGCAGTGCTAGTGCCATTTGTTCTAAAAATGTGCTCACTTTTAGATTCCATATCCCACAACTTTGTGTCTCCTTCCTTGTAGCCATGTTGTTTGTGTGAAAGTACACACAAGTTGGAATGCACATGCACTAAGTTCTCTACCTCTTTTGAGTGCAATCTGTTGCATTTTATTGAGTGGATGAAAGAGTTTGTGTCCCAATTCCTCTTAGATATAAATGAACTAACCTATGAAGACAATGTAGAGAGATAGAGTTATACATTATAAAAATAAAAAACTTCAAAAAATATAAATGAAACTTTAAACAGTATTTTTTTTTAATTAAACTTTAGATAAATTTTTGATTGTAAGGGGTTGTGGGTGTTGTAATTGTTGGCCATAAAAGTACCACCAACTGTGAGCATCCTTTTTGAACTTATAAGGAATAGCCTCAATACATAGACCATTGGAGTGTAATCATAATTACCGGGAGATGGCAGACAGACTGGGAGGTGAATGCCATTAGTTTATAAACATGGTATGGTGGTCTTCAGAGATGGCTATATTTTCAATCAATAGATAAACTTAATGCATGCATACATCTTAAGCCTTATTATTGTTTATCTTCATACTATTACCTCTTTAGGATATGATAAGAAAATTTCTGCTACAATAAAACCTGTAAATTTTTATGCAAAAAACAGAAAATTACAAGTTTACTAGTGTTTCTTTTAGATTTTCTCATCTACATATCAGCACTTAAATAAAACCCAGTGTAATTTATATGATATGTCTGAGAAACCTCTGTAGGAAGTTTCTCAATTTCAAGCGATGCTGCTAGGAGACATATAGAGATGCAAAAAACTTCATCTAAAGTCTCCTAATGTCCGGAGATGTGCCTATATGGGTCTCCAAGACGGGGTGCGTTTCTAAGATGGTAGACAGCTATCTATGGTAGAGTACAAGTCTCAGGGAACTATGGTTTTAAGAAGGTGCAACTTATCATGGTTCAGTGCCTTATTCTTTGCAAGTTGATCATTTCCTAGCATATTATTCAGGCTGAACCTGGAGCTTAAGTATTGCAGCATGAATTGTCGTCAGTCTTGTCTCCTATCTTGATGGGTTTTCTTGCAGCCTGCATTTATTATAGTTAGTAGGAAAAGGAGACTGGTATGCAATTTTTTCAAAACTAGAAAATAATTTAATAAACAAATATATATGAATCTATGAATTTCAGAAAAATAAAAATATTACAAGATTAAACATTTGAGATAATTTATGCCCTCTAACAATACATTTGCAATACATAATGATATTGAAGCACACTATATAGAGTGCCAGAAGAGGTCAGGACGCATGCTGATTCTCAAATAATAAGTTAAAAAGCTCAACCCTTACAAGTTTAATGAAGAAATAGATCTATTCCATAGTGTTAGAGATCCTACACCTCAAACATGTCTCAAATGATTGTTGCATCTATTATACTTCAATCATCAATGTATGTGACATTACTCAGTTACAAGAAAATTGCATATGCAAATTGGATAATGCTTTAGTTTATTAACATGCCCATTGACATGGAGCTCCCCACTTTACCATTGGATCAATCAATAAAGCTTCTATACATGGAAATGTTAATCCTTCTTATTGTTTCCCTTCTTGCTGTTAACAATGCTAAGAAAATTCTTTGCTACAAACATGTAAGGCACTATGTAGGAATATCCAACATGCATGTCTATTAGTTGTTTTCTTTAGTTCTTTAAACTCTGTTAAACTGCTTAATATCACTAGAGGAAAAACTCCATGTAAACTATATTCCATTTATAAGAAATTTCTATAGCAATTTTTGTGAATTTTGAGGGACATTTCTTGAGGGATCAATCAATAAAGCTTCTATACATGGAAATGCTAATCCTTCTTATTTTTTCCCTTCTTGCTGAACACTGCAAAGAAAATTCTTTGCTACAAACATGTAAGGCACCATGTAGGAATATCGAACATGCATGTCTATTAGTTATTTTCTTTAGTTCTTTAAACTCTGTTAAACTGCTTAACATCACTAGAGGAAAAACTCCATGTAAATTATATTCCATTTATAAGAAATTTCTATAGCAATTTTTGTGAATTTTGAGGGACATTTCCACAGGTATCTTCATAACATGACATATTTCCCAGATGATAGATTAGTCCAAGGGTTTAGGGTACAGGTATCTGACAATGGAAATTATTAATATGATCATTATCCTGCAACTAATGGTTTGTGCTTATTTTAATTAAATTCATGTAATCTATAACTCCTTTGAGACATGCTTTAACCACTTGAAATAACCTCTGAATAAATCATAATATGTCATGCACACAATTATTTTCTGACATACTAAGAAATAAAGATTGACTGACAACTTTAACAAAATACAAGTATAGGGTAAATTTAATGCCAATGATTGATTAAGAACTTTGTAAGAATTGACAGTCAGTACGGGATGTTAAAGTCTTTAACTCTAGAATGTAGCATGGGCAACAAAATTATTTTATAGATAAGTGACATCAAGGAAGTTCAAGGCAACAAAAAAAATAATTGAATTGATTATAAAGGGATATAAGGCATTATCTATGGAAGAAATATTTTCATTGGTGATTTTTTAGTGCCAAATTTTTGCCAAACAGTGAATAGTTGAAATTGGGGCTTCAATTTTTGGTGAATAGTTCAAGCTTAAGAAGACCTACATCATCACGTTTTTATGGAATTTTAGTTTAGTGCTGGTTAAATCACTTGAGCATTTATTTTCTTGAACTTTTAAATTGAACTGTTTGGCCACAGTATTCAATGCATGATTAGATCTGATTCACCCAAAGTTTTAAGTGACGTTACAAATCTAAATTGATTCACCATTAATGCTTCATAATGCTTGCTTATTTTAGGGCCATATCGCTAATCTTCATTTCCAATTGTTGATTTTCTCTTGAATCTAATTGTTCTCATTGCTTTCTGGAAGCTAAAATGTACTTGTGCTTTCAAATGTTCATTGAGCCTAGAACTCCTTTTGGACTGTTGATCTAAAAGCAATGGTATTCGTTAGATTAGAGATCAATGGTCCAAAAGGAATTTTGGGCCTGATAAACATTTAAAAGTGTAAGTATATTTTAGCTCCCAAAAAGCTGCTGTCACCATACCACATGAGGGAGTGCTGCCCCTTGCAAGGGGGCACCGCTTGCTCAACCCTTGCAAGGTGCATTGCTCCTTGACTCCCACGAGGGGGTGCTACCCCTTGATCCTTACAAGGGGCACTACCCCTTGATCTCACTGGTGACTGGCACCCCCGAGCCCCTACTTTTCCATAGGAATTTTAATTTTTAGAAAAAGGAAGAATTAATGATGGTAATTAATGCACTTACCTATTATTTGTCAAGATTTTTACAAAATTCTAGTGATGTGCGTAAATTTGCCAACAAAATTAAATTATTTAGAAAAAGGAAAGATTTGCCAATAAAAATTAATATTTTTCTAAAAAAAGGAAAGATTCACCAATATTTAATAAGATTTTTTTAGGGGCCTTTTTCATAAAGTTATCACTGCTTTTCACCCTCCTAACTATAAGAAGCATCATGTAAAGAAAACCGATCATATAACAATAATTCATGGCAGAACTTACTTAGTTACCCAGATAACCAGTGTTAAATTCAATTAGAATTATAAGATAGAAAATGACAAATTGAAGAGATTTCAAACATGTGCACCTTAAAAAGATAAGTGCATATTTAGTAGTAAAACAAGTAAAAATAATAACTATTGATGGCGTCAATATAAAATTGTACTATCATATTAGTTATCATTTATTGTAGGGACCACTAAAGTTACAAAGAAAGTATGCAGGAAGTTGGAAGAAACAAACTTGAATGTTGGGTTGTGTTGGTTTTTTATATTATTTAAAATATTTGTTTCAATTATGATTTGGATGTTAGTTGATGGTTGTAGAAATAAAACTGTTGAAAATTAATACTCGGATGATAGTTTATATTTGTAGAAATAGTTCTTAAAAAACCAGATTGATCATGTTATGATGATTGCTGTTTGTTTTCTTCTATATGGCAGCATATTGAAGATTTAACACAAGAGAAATTTGCTCTGCAACGAGCTCTTGATGCTTCGAGGACACTAACAGAATCATTAGCTCAGGAAAATTCATCCCTTACAGAGGCCTTCAATCAACAGGTAATGAGAACAAATAATAGTTCCTTAGTGTGGATTATAGTAAATACAACATTCATTGAATGATGTGCAAGCCTGCCAGAAAACAACAAATTATTTATTTGTCTTTTGTGTTGTGGATGTATTGAAACTTCAGGACATAGAAAGATTATGATACTTAGAACTTATAAGCACTTGAACTGCTTTTGGTATTTGTATTTCAAATGATGTCCCAAAATACAGTGCTATATTATCTTGATGCATTTATGCTTTTGGTTTTAGTCTAAGTTACCAGTCTTGGTATTGGTTTGTGGGCTCGGTTTGCGGGTTCCGTCAAAAATTTTTTTGGGGTTGGGTTTGTCCATACACAAACATATAAAAATCAGAAATATATACATATTTACAGTAGTAATTAAGTTCAAAATACCACACAGCATCATATATTGTATAATAAACAAAACTACCATTGTGATAAAAAATATCACAATGTCAATTAGTCAAACTTGAACGTCACGATTTATACCATATAATAAAATTAACTATATTGTTGCATTGCTCCTTGCAGGTAAGCATCAAATAACATTAGGGAAGATTGTCCAATAAGATGATGATATTAGGGATGAAGACTTGTAGGCAAACTTGGAAACTTGGACTTGGAGAGTACTTAGCAAATCAAATGAGTTTGGTGTGGGTTTGTGGGCAACACCTTAGCAAGGTCAAAGGGCAAAACCCGTAGTGGGGGTCTGGTGGCAATGCTCCTCACGGGGGTTTAGGGGCAGTGCCATTGGTGTGCTCCCTATCACAATATAGGGTGAGGTCAAGGGGCGGAGCCCCCCGCCGCCAAGCCCAAAAATACCTTCAAAACCATATAGACCTTCATGGTGCTCAATGCACATCATTTTGTATTCACAACAAGAGAAATATTTTTGTTTTGTTTTTCATTTTTAAAATGCATTGGAATCCACATTTTAGGTTCTGCAGGGGGCTTTTTTAGGGAAACTTAGAAGTAAAAGAAAAAGACCCATCAAATTTGCTGCTTGGGCATTCACTCCCCACTAAATTCACTGTGGGTATGCCTGGGTTCATCCCCGATGGATCTGCAGGTCTCTAGCGAGACCCTGGATGGCCCGAGGGCAAACCAAATCTGGACCCGTATCTGGGCCGGGCCAGACCAGACCTGAACCAGTGGGCCAATAGGATGAACCGGTAACATAGTTGTTAATGTGTTTACTGTGAGGTTAATGGGTTACCCTGACATATTTTTACTCTGTTGTTCTGATATTTTAACTATGACTAGGAATTGTCTCTGCTCTTCTTTTCTTAAGTTCCTTTTCCTTTTTTCCCGACAATTTTATTTCCAACAACCAGCCATGCCTATCTAACCATGCTTAACCAGCAGTTCAAAGGCACCTCAAACCAAATTTATATGGGAGGGAAGAGTGCAGGAAAGACATATGAATAGCATATTAAAATACTGAATTCAAACCTTAGTACTATCTAAAAAGTACATTTGACAGGCATGCCATTAATTTTCTGTTTGTAGGATATTTTCAATATTAGCAGATAATTTGTAGTTTTTAACTTTTCCTTATTGTGTATTTTAGGATATTACTCATAAACGATGGCTGTGATTTTTTCATGATTATTATTTGATGTATTAGTTATAGCCTTAATAGGGGAAGTTATTAACCTAGGATCCACTTGGTTTATGTAATAAAGCTTTTTAGGTATGACTAGGTTTCTAATCATCATCCATAGTTAAATTGTTAAGCTTTTAATAACATAAGGTTTCCACAGTCCATGATCAGTTATTGCTGAGTTTCTGGATTGTAACTGTGAACTTTTTTTGCACTTTCTTGCTCTCTTTGCTCAGCATCCTGATGATGGATCACGGAGTATGATCTGAAACGTTGATGCAAAAAAAGTTCACACAGTTACAATCCAGAAACTCAGCAATAATTGTTAAGCTTTTATCAATTTCAGCTGACTATCTAATTCTTCTTTCAGTGAACCAACTCTCCAAGGCTAGTAGTTTGGTGTCAGTTATATTTTATACAAATCGTGTGTTTAGTGTGGTCTTTATGTTTGGCCAAAGCTGACCTGTTGACCTTCCCTTAGTCTAGTTTGTGGTGAGCACCGGGTTTTATGAATATATGGTTTACCACAAGAGCAAGGTATTAAGTAAAACACTTTTTCTTCGTTTAGGGTCAATAATGTCTCTTGGCTGGTTCCTCAGTTTACTTCTAGTGTTGACTGGTTTAAACATGTTTTTATACTGTTTCTTCTAGGTATTTTAGCAAACTTATCTGAGATGCATGACAAGAAAGTCATTGTATCCTGTTCATTGGTTTGATTACCCTCTTTTGCCCTTGGACCTCTTTTTGCCTGTTTTGCTGCTTTCCTTATTTTCCATTTCTTATAATGCACTTCAATAAGAAAATACCTATTTATTTCTTTATTGGAAGAAATTGTTCTTTGGGTTTGAAATATTTCATTATTCCCTCTGTCAGGCATTTTTCTCTATCCTCTTTAAATGAACTTGAATTTTCGCAATTTGAGCAAATGAAAGAATTATATTATTAAATTTGGCATTGTTACTTGCTGGTTGATAGTTAACATGAGTAGTCAGTAAGGTTAGCGATAGATTTGTTGAGTAGGGATTGTAAGAAAGGTCTTTGGAGAAAAAGTACAGAGAAATTGGCCATGGAGTAAAACTGCAGGAAAAATTACCTTGGGAAAGCTCCCCACAAGTTGCCATTTTTTGTTCATGCATTCGTTCTATTGTTTACTAAAGTTTGATTTCCTGTCTGATAATTCTCATTATGCGTAAAAATTTCTAGATACCATCAAATTAAATTTTAGTGCACTATTTAAGACATGTTAGTGAAATACTTCGTAAGTTAGGTTCTTGCTTGATATACATTCAAACTATTTTTAGTAAATAATAAATGAAGGCTATTTAATTATACTTAGAAAGTATTGATAATCTGGGGAATTTTCAAAGTTAATTGGTGCTGGTCATCATTGGTGGACTGATATTAGCATCTCCCGAATGTCTATTGTCACTGTGTACTTTCACGGGGGTGATCCATGCAATGTAGTATTCTAGTGAGTACTAAGCATTTATTTGTTTGTTTCTGAACTTGGTCTTCATGTCTGCAATGTGTCATTTTATCCTTTCAGATTTTATATCTTTTCTCTTAGTGGGATCTCAAACAGCTGTACTAGGGAAAATCAGAAATGTATATGCTCTATAACATCTTCAAACTTTTTACATTTGATGTACAAGTTTCACTTAGTTGGACAAGAGAGCAGGAACATTAAGGGCTATATAGAAATATGTTACATTTGACAAGTGAAGCCTTGTGACCATGACTAAAAATGACGAATCATATGGTATTGTGGGTGAATAGAGTTTTGTTTTCCCATGCATTCTAAACAGACCCTTATATATGCCTCTTTAACTCAAAAAATGTATCGACTATGAATGATATTTGGTATATTGAAAACTTCAGATGAAGTGAGTTTATTAGTTTCTACTTGTAGTTCCATTGTTAATGCTGAATTGAAATCCATAATGAATTACATGGTGCTTTATGTAAATTGTAGTTTGAGGGGTGTTCTGAAATGAATTACATGTAGTTTTATAATCATTATATGATATATCTTTATCAAGCTTCCATAAATTTTACTTGTGCATAGTAATAGTCGGGCCTTTGTATTACTATTTTTTGGAACTTCTAGTAATCTCTGTAATTTCACAATTAATTCTATGCAGTATTTATTGATGTAATATATGTGTTATTATTCTTTCTGTTCTGCTTAATCACAATGACTAGCATCTAGAGATGTACGTGATAATACTCTTTTAATACATTGTCAGGGTGTGACAGGGTGCAGTTGTCAGTCAATTAAAATCTGATTTGGAAAGACAACAAGAGGAGATCAGCGCTCAGCTGGTATGTTTTAGTTGCATGATTCAGATTGTTGATTCTACATGTTACATTCATTTATCATGTATCCATTGCACTTTAGTCTGAGAAGTTATCACATTTTGCTAAAAAATTTCTGCCCTTCTGCCATTATGAAAAATAGAGGCGGTAATCTGTGATATTTTTTTAGGATACTGTCTGTCTGCAATTCCCATATAGCTGCAGATGTTTTTGTCAAGTCTACCAGTCAGTCTTTTGTTAATGAACATGATTTTGGCTATGCTAGACTATACAGTTAAATATTGATAGAATGATGAAAATAAAATAAATGTGTCACTTTCTTTGGATTGTAGTGAATCTAAGTAGGCTACACACAAAATGCTCTCAAATCTCAAAAGATAGATATTTTATATCCGGTCTATAGCATGGAGAGCCTACCATTATGAATACTTGATTCTGTTAGGTTCACTTCATGGATTTAGCTAGTTCATTTGACTTCATCAAGCATTATGTATTTTTAAGCTGGAGATTGTTGAATATCTTCAGTAGACATCAGATAGTATCTGTATAGGATCAGCATGCAAATGCCTGAGACTGAATGTTGTGAAATTGTGTAATAATGCACCTGTCAGGGCTATTATTGGTTGCCCAAGAAATTCTTTCTTGTAGAGGAGGCACTGCTTGAAAATTTTGTTACCTTGTCCTGTTTAGTGTCCGTGCTTTTATCCCATTTATGCAGCATGCCTATAATTCTCTACAAAAATATTTCTCAAGAAATTTTTATATGTATATTAATACAGTGTTTCTTCTAGTTTCCAGGATGGGGAGATGCTGGGATAAGGTTTTGGGGATGGTGGGGAATGGCTTTTAAAAAACTTAAGAAAACTAAAAGCAGATGGTATTTTAAAACGTATAAACAATATGCTGCATTTGCAATGACAATCCTCACCCATTTAGATTTTTAGCTCTTTTTTCTTAAAAAGTTTCCTCTTTTAATTTTTATGCACCAAATAGAGCAGGCTGTCCAGTACTGAAAAAGGGGGAAGTCCCCTCCAAGTCCCTAAGTTCCCAGGAGTTTGAGAATGTATTGGCAGGAACATGGAAACTTTAATACCATTCAATAGTATGCTAGTGCTATTCGTGACACCTATAAGATTAGTTGATGCAGTTTGCATACCCAGAGTCATTACTGCTTCTGTTTCATTTAGATGATTGAATTTTTTATTTATGGTTTAGCCTTTGGTAGTATATATATGATTTGCACAAATCTGGATGTTATGGCTGATGAGCTCGTCATTATGCATTTTTTCCTCTCAATAATACAGCCTTATATGTAAAAAAATAGCTGATGTGTTGATGCCTTGGGGCTCAATGATTACCTGGTTGACATATTGCTGTTTTGTGAGGCAGTTGGTTCTAAATACATTGAAAATGGAGTTCGACAATGCACAGCTTGAATGCAGTGCTGCAGATGAGCGGGCAAAGATGCTGGCTTCTGAAGTCATTAGTCTAGAAGAAAAGGTATTCATTTGGCTTTTGAACTTTTTTTGGTGTTTACCATATGATTAGATTTTCATCCACTCTTTTCTGTTTTTCATGGAGAACTGTGAAGACATTCACCTATGTTAGAAATAGGGCTTCTTAATCTCATTTGCTCAAATGAATCTTATTGGCAGTTAGTAAAAGATTCCCTGATGAATATAAATCATAGGATAATTGTATTCTCATTATTACTGTAGCTCAGTGAAGTTAATGCTTGTTATACTTAATTTGAGCTCTGAATGATCTCTTTTTAGTTGATACTGAACTTTATCTTTCATCAGCCTTATCTACTCTACAAAGGATCTTCTTTCCATACATTCTTAAATGTTTTTTAGGTTTTATATTAGAGTTCATCTGCTACCTTGTTTACCAATGATGGATCTTAGTTTTAGTTCACATAGTTTCTGTGTAATGTACTGTTTAATAAAATAGGCACTACTACTATCAAATGCTAAGAATACCTACAGAAATATTTCAGAGAATGTAAAGGCAAGTAGATGAAGCACCTAATCATCTTATATACTGGTAAGCTTGACATGAAAATCTGATATGTTAGAAATCTCTTCTTCAAGAGATATGTATTGATCAAGCAATTCTATTTCCTTGACAATAATGAGATTAATGAGATAAATTATTCAACAAAACGTGTTCTTCTATTGCTCTAACCTTTGGAGGCATTGTTGAGGAAGAGGTGATGGATGGTGGATAGTGCCTTGTTATTATTTGAATGGCATGATCATGATTTACTTTGCAAGGCAATCCTTGTGGCACATCCCCAACAACTACCAAGTACATCCCTATAATTGTCAGTAGATTTATTGGTGTAGGAACCTTTGATTCTTCTTCTTCTTTGCATTCTCTTTCTCCTTCTCCTTGCATGTCCATCAATTGTAACAAGTTTTGGCATCCCATATGAATGCTAGCATTTGGATTTGATTGTTTGAAACATCATCTTGTGCCTTTGATTAGATGCCATCTATATAAATCCTTGGAGTTGGAAATCTTTGAAAACTTGGCGAGGCATTACTTGTTCAACCATTTCCATGATATCACTTATCTTAGCTGCCCGTTGTATTTGCCTTGTCTTCATTGACAAGATTTTGTCCTTCATCTTGTTGGTTTCTCCCCTTATAATATCAATGTTTATGGTTTCCCTTTCTTCCACTAATGTATGCCCTTTTTCAAGAGTCTTTCCAAGAGCGGTTGGATTCCTTCCTTCGCCTCTTGTTGAAGCCCCCGTCATGATGCTGCCAAAATAGTTTTCATAACAGTTAACTCAAAATAAATCAAAATAATTTGAAAATTTTACTGTAACATACTAGGGCCTAGATCTCACTGTTTTGAAAAAATTTCCAAGAAATTTGTTGATTTGCAGTCTTGAGAGCAAATTTGGTGGAAACCTTAATTTCACAATAACTTTATCAAATCTGTTCCAAATAACCTCAAATCTGGATTGTAGCGGCTTCAATATGTCCTTTATCAATCCTCCAAAAAGAAGAAAAAAGGGCTAATTTGCAACCTAGGAGCAAATTTAGTGGAAACCCTAATTTCTCACTAACTCCAAATTTACTCCAAATGACCTCAAATTTGGTCTATAGCAGCTTCAATATGCATTTGAAAAACTTGTTAAAGATAGGGAAAAAATCATCAATTTGAGAGAGATGTGTTTCCAATTTGACCTCTTGAATTGTGAAAAATTGCCTTGATTCTTGCTCTTCGAGTACTAGGATCATGCTCTGATACCACTTGTAATTAATCAACTTGCACAATAAAAGAAAATAATAGGAATTATGCTGCAAATACTTGATAATGATATGCCATTTCGAAGGGGCAACCTTCTAAACCACAAGCAACCTTCTAAACCACATCGAGGGGAATACCTTCGATAGTCTTAAATGAAAACACAATATTCAATATCATGATAATAATTCTACTTCCTATATATACCATACTTATGCCTTGGATGCTACCTATGCTGACTTATTTATTTATATAAGACTATATTAATGATTATATAACTAATTAAAAGTTAAGGTAGCCACAAGTTGACTAGTCATAACCCTATGCACCTATAGGATTAAGCACATAGTATTAGAACTACAGTCGGTTCCTATTTTAATGCTCATCTCTCTTAGTTATCTCTGTTAGTTTGCTTTCTGTTTCTTTCAGTAAAGTCGTTAATCACGTCCCTGTGATTATCTCTTTCTTTCAGTTAACTCCATTGTAATCTATATATTCATTGCTTTGTCATTCAATAAAGATATCTCTGATGATTTACCAAACATGGTATCAGAGCGAATCGATCAGGTGAATATTTCCGTGAGCGCTTGAACTTGATGCTAGTCGGGTCATGATGTGAGACATCTTTGTGGGTCGCGTCTCATCCTGTTCACGTTTCATATCGCTTCATGCTTGTGTGTCTGAGGTGATCGGGATCTCTTCTCGTGTGAGCGCTTCCTGTGATCTGGTTATCGCGTCTAAGAGACAGATTTATTCTCCTTTGTTTTTGTGTGTCGAACTTCTATGGAGACGTATTTGTGGCTCCTTGCATTCCCGGGAGTCATCTCCAATTCGAGTGACGGATTGCTCTTTGTGCGTATTCGTGTGACTTCTTCTCTTCACGAGTTGCACTCGGGTTGTGCCTTCTCTTGTGCGTGTCTTCTGCCGCTTGTGTGAAGTACTTCTTTGACATACAATCTCCCTCTGTGCGTGGCTTCGTGACTTCTGGCAAAATATTTGAAAAAACGAGGTAACTTTTGTGATGCGCTGGCAAAATAGTGGTCCAGTATTTTGCCAGCTCATCACAAAGGTTACCTCGTTTTCCGGTAAATCAGCTGCGGAGATTTGGAAGCATTTGAAAGATCTTCATGAGACCTCAAACAAGGGAAGGGCTTTCTTTCTGAAGAATATGCTCTTTTCTATTATGATGGATGAGCAAGTGTCTTTGTAGGAGCACTTGATGAAAGTAAAAAATATTCGCGCTCAATTGGAAGCCATTGGTCGTAAAGTAGAAGAGGAGGATATGGTGGTGATCACTTTGAAAAGTTTGCCATGTTCCTATGAGCACTTCATCGAAACACTCAACATTACATCTACCAATGTTGACTTGAAGTTTGATGAGATGTGCAACAAGCTTTTGCAGCAAGATCGGTGGAAGAAGCAGTTTGGGAGCAGCAGTGAGTCTCCTATTGTTGAACAAGCATTTACTGCCAAGGATGTTGGCAAAGGCAAGTCCACTCAGTAGAAAGGACGAGGCGATTCAAAGGAGGGCTCCAAGAAATCTTTTACTTGCCATTACTGTGGGAAGATTGGTCATATATAGAGGTATTGCAGAAAGCGGTTGGCTGATGAGAAGTCCAACTAGGAAGCATCTCAGCAAAGTGCTCATGTAGCGGAGCAGACTGAGCAGAAGGAGCAGAAGGAGTCTGCACACTTTGCATTTTGATGACCAGCACAATATGTGTAGGCTTAGTTTTTAGTTGATAGATTAAGCATTAAGGGAGGGTATTAGAACTACAGTCGGTTCCTATTTTAATGCTCATCTCTCTTAGTTATCTCTGTTAGCTTACTTTCTGTTTCTTTTAGTAAAGTCAATAATCACGTTCCCGTGATTATCTCTTTCTTTCAGTTAACTCCATTGTAATCTATATATTCATTGCTTTGTCATTCAATAAAGATATCTCTGATGATTTACCAAACACATAGCACATACACATGGCCCTTTATCATAAAACCGAATTAATAGCAAGTCATTTACATTATAGTTCACCACATAACAAAAGATGTTTATAGATTCACAACAGTATAGTTTATTGCAGTGTTAATGCAGCATCTGTTATATGATGTACTGCAGGACATATTTGTTAAGTTTGTTGGCTGATGTACATTTATGGTTACCATATTTCTTAGGTGTCAATTTTTTTTTTAAACTCAGATGTTCACCAGTGGCACACAGAATATATAACCAAAAGATGCCTCTGGAAATGAGTTTTTCACAGATTGTATGATCAATATGCAGACAAGACTTTTTCACAGATGTTCAACAATCATGTCACCACCCTGAAGTTTCAAGTATGTGCTTTTTGTGACAAGTTTTTGTTCTGGTGGTCTACTCTCTCCTGGCTATAGGGACATTACAACAATACTCTTTCTGACATCAGGCTTTTGGTCAGATGGTCTACTTTGCCTCATAGAAAATTTTGAGAGCATTTTACTTTCAACTGCAATAGGATTCTCATTTAGACTCCACAATGGTGTCTGGCAGAAGATATCCTTTAGATGTGTAGTCTTTATCTCCATTGGCTGGTTCATGGTGTGAAATGATGTCCTTATGTGAGTTGCTACTTGTAGTGCAATATTTGTGTAATTATTTTCTCTTCATATTCTAATAGAATGGTTTTTCTTTGTTTTCTGGAAGTTTTGTTAAATTTGGCAAGGAACCAAGTTTTATTGTACTTGTTGTTTCCATTTACTTATTTTTTGGGCATAGCAATGGCTCACCGTGGAAGAGTTGATGACAGGCACTTAGATTAAGATCAAACGAGTTGAAGTTGGAGAGACAACTGGAGACTGTAAATGATGAAGTTGCTTCCAATAGGTATTTTAATTATTTAGTTGTTTTTTAATTTAATCCAATGCTTCTTGTACTATAAGGTAGTTTCCTGCTTAAATTTGATCCCAGTTCAATTTTTGTGAAGCTTCTTTTCTAATGGAGAATTGAATTTGTATGAAGCAACAAGACTGGAATTTTGAATCTTGTCTTTGGATTATTGTACATCCGACATTCATTGTCTGTCTTCTTTAGTTTGTGATAATCTTTCATTTTAGCCTCTATATGACTTGTTGGATGTTTAATTTTTGTCATAGTTACTATTTTTATGAATTATATAATGGTTCATGACTGCAATACTACTTGTTCTAGCAGCATTATATGCAGTTTGAGAGATAAGCATGGTTTTGTGCTGTAAATATTACAACAAATTATTCCCCTGCCAGCATCTATGACTGAATACAATGATTGTTTTCTTTTAGAGGGGTAATTGCTTTTGACCTGGAGTGTGAGATACCAGTGTGGTAAATAGCAATAAACCTTCCTCAAAACATCACAAGTGCAAATTTTCCGGGAACTTCTCTAAAACCACTTAGACAGAAAATACCAATTATACACAGACCAAACGGAAACTCAGAATTGGCACAGAAGCGATGCACAGGAAATTGTCTTAAATACGAAAGAGAGATTCAGAATGCACAACTACAGTCCAGTATGATCAACGCTACAGTGCTTCCAAAATGTGATCGCAGAGTATTGGAGAATACAATTCAGGAACATTTACAATTTCAGATGCTCATTACCATCCGCATTCGGTAGTTTATTCACCGCCCAATGCACACTGTATCTAATCACTAGACGATCACAGACTAGGTTGGCTGCGTTGAGTGCTCACTAATGATATCAACGGAGATATTCATCCCCACTCGTTCCAACATATCACAATGGCCAGTGTTGACATTCAATAAATGAATCATACACAGAATTTTCAGAGATGCTCGCCAGATTCATAAGTGAACTCTGAATAGTGGTGCGATTTACACTTACAAGCCTGGTTAAGGAAAATGATGCACAGCTTGAAACAGATTAACGAATCTGGCACGGGGTAGCTAGCATAGACCAATATATTCAGATGCCTCCAGGTAATGAATGATTTGCGAATGTAGATCAGCGATTACGATGCAAAAACCAGATAGATGCATGTCTGCCTATATCAATTCACAAACTTTACAGAAATGGAATCGTGACTGATGACCGGCGTCGTGATAATGGAAACAGTATGAGTGTGCTGCTGGAGAAGTCGCACGCTGATGCCTGAGTCGTGATCTGCTTGGTATTTGTGCTTCAGTAATTGTCCCCGTCAATAGTGAACCGTGAGACTTAGTGATCTCTTGATTTGTAATATGGAAGGCGCCTCTGAACGGGTGATGTTTGAGATGCTTCAATTGACGTCTTTCTTGAGTTCGACTGCTTGATGCTGTGCTATGAGAATTTCGACACAAACCCACTGACAGAGACTACGTTCTGCTAGGATCTTGACCAGCTACGCCGCCAATTATTCGTGTCTTCATTCCATACCTCGATCAAGAGATCAATCCAGCATAAATACTCAATGCCAACAAAGGTCAGCCTCACATATAAATTTAAATGTTATTTAACAATAATTTAAATTTATTATTTATTATTTAATATTATTTTTAAATATAATAATAATTATTTATTTAATTTAAAGATTATTATTATTTTAATATTATTTTCAAATTAGCATTTAAAAATTCTCTTTTTTCCTGCCAATTGGAAAGAGGCCCCAAATTGGGGACATGACAGTCCTCCCGTCACGAAAATTGCTTGTCCTCAAGCAATTCGCATTGGTTTACCAAGATCCCATATCAATCTAGAAGTCACTGCTCTGCCATTCTGTTGGGCATCATTGCCCTTCTGTAGCATCTCATGAGGCATCTCATCAATCATACCAATTCCCATGTCATCATTTTCCTCCAACATGCTTCGTTGAAGAATACTGCTTATCCAAACTCCATCAATGATCTGATCATCCTTGGAACAAAGGAGTGTAAAGGTTTCTTGGCCCTCCTTCATGTAATCAAAGTGCATAATCACAGGGTTTGCTAGATAAACCTGCAATTCTTGGGCTGATGCAACTTGGACAGTACAGTCCTCTGCCATCGAAGTGTCCTCCTATTGGTCAGCTTGAAACTCGGATCCTTCTTCCTAATCTATTATCATCATGTCTTCTTTGAATATGCTGAAATCTTCTCTACTTCAAACTCCCCTTCAGCGTCTTCAAGGGACTCAATCACTTCTGCAACTTTCCCCTTTTGTGCATTTGGCTCACATTCCATCACCTTGGGCTCTTCTTGTTTCAAGACTGATTCCTTTGGCTCCAGCCCTTCAGTCTTTTCCTTGGCATTTTTTAAATCTTCTTCTTTCTTCTTTCGCCTTATATAGTCATAAAGTCCTTTTTTGCGGGAGTAGGACTCATGTGCCTTCAAGTACTCATCAAGGGGAATACATGCCTTTGTATCATCTGCCAAGCTTTGATATTTGTTCAAAATTTCGGATGCCTTAGTCTCAAACTGCACTTGAACAAGATCCATGTCCTTATCAGCATTGTTAGGCCCTGATTTGTTGCTGGTTATTGCAGCAGTGAGGGTCTGCATCATTTGCAACAGCGTTTGATTAACTTGATCCTACTTCTCTATGAAGGATTTGATTTCGTTATTGTGCTCCTTCATCTTCTTCTTACCTCTGCCTCCTATTCCCCTGTCGCTGCTCCCTTTCGCTTACTTGCATAAAATTCTTTCAGGCTGGCAAGACGTGAGGCTTTGATACCACTGTGAGATATCAGTCTGGTAAATAGCAATAAACCTTCCTCAAAACATCACAAGTGCAAATTTTCCGGGAACTTCTCTAAAACCACTTAGTACAGAAAATACCAATTATACACAGACCAGAAGGAAACTCAGAATTGGCACAGAAGCGATGCACAGGAAATTGTATTAAATATGAAAGAGATTCAGAATCCACAATTACAGTCCAGTATGATCAACGCTACGGTGCTTCCAAAATGCAATTGCAGAGTATCGGAGAATACAATTCAGGAACATTTATGATTTCAGATGCTCATTACCATCCACATTCGGTAGTTGACTCACCACCCGATGCACACTGTATCTCATCACTAGACGATCACAGACTAGGCTGGCTGCTTTGAGTGCTCACTAATGATATCAACGGAGGTATTCACCCCCACTCGTTCCAACATATCACAATGGCCGGTGTTGACATTCAATAAATGAATTATACACAGAATTTTCAGAGATGCTTGCCAGATTCATAAGTGAACTAAAAATAGTGGTGCGATTTACACTTGCAAGCCTGGTTGAGGAAAACAATGCACAGCTTGATGAGTTTTTCAATTTGGCTAGTTTTTCAACTATGGTTGCGCCCATAGAAGCATAAATCTGCAAAAAAACCCAATTAATCGCAATTTTTAAAAAATCTGCAGGCTGGACGATTTTTTCCCCAATTTTTTGAAAAAATCGTTGACCTTTTGGTCAATGATTTCTTCCCATTTAAAACTGCAAAATCGCCAAAAAACATGTTTAAAACCTGCAAAAAAATGCAAATAACATCATGCTGATTTTTCGTGTGAAAAAAAAATCACGAGACCATAGCTTGTTGCTTACTATTATTCTTTGATAGAATTTTTCCAAGCATCCATAGCTTGTTCCAAAGCACCTGTTTTAGGCTTTCAGCAATAGAAGCAAGGCAGTGAACTGTTTGATAAAATGCTTTGGTAGACATGTATGAAAAATGTGGTAGCATAGACAAGGAGCTTCATAATCGGGAGGTTCTGCCCTCTAGCACGTCATTTGCTACAATTGATTTTTTTGGAACTTTGTACTTAGTTTATAGGTTGACTTTGTACAAAGTCACAAACTATATTGTAATAGACATTTTGACAACTGTCACCATCTGATATTTATGCAGTTGTAGTATGTTTTGTGCAATGTAATCAGCGATATGAATATAACCAATGAAAATCTATTCTATAATTCATGGATTGAACTCTGTATTTTATTTGGCTCTCAATGTCTGTATGCTATGGAAATGACATTAAATTTAAAAAAAATGTAGTTTCTAACTATTTTCTTCAATTTTTTGCGTTTTTTTGTAAATCCAATTTTTTCCTGAATTTTTCAAAAAATCCTTAACTTTTCGTTTACCAAATTTTTCCCCAAATGATTAATGCTGCTATGGCCGACTCATTTGCACCTATGATATCACTATGCTGTAGACTTTCAGGGCATTGCCAAAGATAACCTTGTATGGTAATATGCAGAAAAATGTTGGGAATCCTATACTATGCCATCTTTTGAACTCATAACAAATTCTGCTTGAATTCATTGAGCTTATGAAGAAGGAAATAGATTTTATTTCTTAGTACTTATTGTTTCTCTTTACATTAATTATGCTCAGATTAGGATATGATTGAGAGTAATCAGATCTTTTTATCTAATTGAAGTTATATTTACTTTTTCCTCACAGAAGACATATTTCTAGTTTGGAGAAGGAGCGCTTAGATTTACGGTCTACTATTGATGCATTGCAGGAAGGTAGATAGATTCAGGCCACACAAGATTTAATCCATCTACATTTAACTTAAAAATAAAATTATCTACTATTGGCCTGAGTATTAGTTTTGAATATGCTTTTTGTGGCTACTATAAAACAAGATGATGATTCTTTAAACTTCACACAATATACTTACTTTATTTCATACACACTTATTGTTTTTACATCAGAGAAAAAATTATTGCAATCCAAGCTTCGTAAAGCAACTGCCAATGGCAGTTTTGATTTACCTGCATCTACAAAACCTTCAAAAAATGTAAAAGAAGCATCTACTTCAACAGAGGATATTGGTAGGCATTTACTTCATCATGAGTCTCTTTTTATGTGTATTCCTGTTTTATGGTATTATATAATTGGTATTTCATTTCTCAGTATATATTTATGATGTTTTGTTATGAGAACAAGATAATATATTCCTTATCTGATTTGAATTTGATAATTCTGTTTGCAGGCATTGAATTATTTAATTTTCCAGGTGGCAATGGCTTATTTTTGGCTAGACAGGATGATGTCACTGCCATCACACCCATGTCCCAATCATTGTTGTCAACTGTTGATGTTCATCACGTATTGGATCCTCAATCTACAGGAATTGCATCTTCCACAAATTTCAGTTTGCCATCTTTCACCAACACTGCAAGCAGTTCAAATATAAGCCAAAGACATCATATGCCGGACCTTCCTGTTGCAATCCCAAGTGATCAGCAAAGAATGGTTGATAACATCAACTCTTTGATTGAAGAGGTAATGGTTTTGTTGCTTCTCAATGAGCTGACTGGTAATTGGGGGTAGCTGGTAAAATTAAAAATTCTTGTGTTTTCTCCTTGTGAATCTGGATATTTTAGTTACAAAGAGTAATTTGTCTTTATTTACAACAAAATATGCAGTGATTATGATACAATTGTACTATAAAATCTGAACTTATTTGAAAAGTGATGCTCTCAATATTTAGAAAACAAAAAGATTAAAAATATGTAATTATTTTCTTGAGTTTTAACTACTAAATAAACAATTGTTTCAGCCTTGTATTTTTGGACATTGTTACGTGTGTTCAAGCTATATTAAAAAGTTACTGATTTAATTATCTTCTGAAAACTAGTTATTTGAACCCTTCATACTAATAATTGGTTTATTTGATGCAGTTGGCATTGGAAAAAGAATCTCTTGCAAGGGCTCTAAAAACAGAATCATCAGAAGTTACTAAGCTAAAAGTGAGTGGCAGCACAAATTATTTATTTTGTTAAGTGGGACCTTTAGGAAGGTTTATATTACTTAGTACACAATGATTTTAAAAGGTAGATGTTTTAAAACGTAAAATGGTTTTTACTTTTGGAGCACCTTATTTAGTTCAACTGTGAAGCTTAATAGCAGGTTGTATTACTGAATGCTAATCTTTCTTATTATTTTTCTTGCCTGTCATATTCTTATATCTGCACATGTAAATGTAGTGCACGTTTCTGTATAATTATGTTATGGTAAACGTGACAGAAAATGGTCTTTACAACTTTTTTCTGCAATTTGTTGCTAGTTTATGGAAAATAGGTTTCTAATGCCAAACAAATGTTGCCAATTTTTCATGATTCTTGTCTAAATTTGCAGGCTTCAAACCAGGAGTTATCTCAGAAGTTGGAGTCACAGACTCAGAGACTAGAGCTTCTGATTTCCCAGAACATGGCCCATGGCAGTAGTGCATTGGGGCCTAGGAATATTGTCAATATGCAGGATGAATTAGAGTACGTGGATGAAGGGGATGAGGTATGTCTCAGTAACCCTAAATGTTTGTCAAGTTTTACTGTTTCTATTCCATGATGATAGCAGTCACAAGAGCATCTCTTTGGGAAAATGCAAAACATGCAGTGCAGTGCCTAGCAATTTACAGTGAATATTTCAGTCTGTTTAGTGGAAGGGACAGATACCTTATGGCTTGCTAAGGATATTTGTTAGTTTGTTTGAGATATTTATGAGCGTTCTTCAATTGATTCTGTTTTCAAGGAATTGCTACATGCAGACATCTTCACTTAAATTGGAAGCCATATCATAACGGAATTGAGAACGTAATACAAGAGAAATCCATGATAATCATCTATTGCGAGTATTTTTTCGAGTAGCTATTCTCTGTCAGTCTACAAACCTATCATGGGAATTGTCCCCTATGTTGAGTGCCTAAAAACCCACATTATGATGAAAAGTGTCGAGTAAATATGCCTTGTTCTATCCCAGCATTCATTTGCCTTTTGATATTGCCTAGCCATCTCCTTAATCTGTATTATGGGCAATAAAATAGTTCACGGGTTTTTTTCAAGTTTGAACTAGCACTTTATCCATTGTATTGGGTCCTGCATCTGAATTGCTTTATAACACATATTATATATTTTATTAAATTCTGCATTAGGCAAGGTTTGGTTAGCAGTCATTGGTTTTCAGCAAAACTAGAGTGAAACTTGCCCAAATCCCTTCCATGGAGGTTCACCATCTCCAAGACAGTAGTCTTCAGGTCATTGAACCCATCATGGATGGGTAGAAAAGCAAGAAAACAAGGGGATGAAAGCAGGGTTTCTCCGAGTTTCCAGGATGGGGGGATGTGGTTTCAAGAATGGCAAATATTTTTCTGAATCTTGGGATGATAAGGGTGTGGCTATTTAAATAACTTGAATAAACTAAAAGCAGTAAACATTTTAAGAAGTAAATTTAATATGTTGAATTTGCAATGACAATCCTTCCCCTTTTACCTTTTAAGGGGGTTTTAGTATTTTTTTTGTCAAAAAACTTAAAATTAAGCATGAAATGGAGCAGCATGTCCAATTCTGAAAGGGGGTACATCACCTCCAAGTCTCCAAGTCCCTGGGACGTCAGGACATCACCTGGACCCCTGGAGACATGTCCATGTGGGATGCTTGGTCAAAAAGGTGTTATTATTCATAAGAGGAAGAATGGTTTTGATATTGTTATTACTAAACTGTATGGTTACGTATCTATATTAATGTGAAAATATGTCATAGTCCATTATCCTGTGCCACCAGAAACAAATCATCTGTTTGATTTATTATTTGGTTTAGCTTCAGGCATTGCTTACTGATTTCACTTCATATGTTAGGCTATAATTAAAATTGGCCATTTCTTAGTCTCCCTCTCTATCCTTTTGATGTCCAACTCTTGGCTTGCTTGCCTCACAGAATACAATAATAGTAACCTAACATAGAAGAAAATGCAAAAAATGGTGACAAAGATGATGTTGAAATTTATCTGGTTTGCCAGCTGACTCTTATTAATTTGAAATTTCTATGAACTTCTGATTTACCTTCTGTGGTCATTTGAAGTCCAACTGAGGCAACCCTCTAGTGTCACTGACATTAAAGGTTACTCATCAAAATTACTGGCAACTATATAAAAATAAATTACTGGCAACTGAAAGCATTATATAAATGCATTTTTGTTGTATACACTGTTTTATGTATATTTGTGGTCTTATGAATATGCTTGCTCTACTTTTGGAAAATGTTGGTCTGTTGAAAATTTGAAATCCTATGGTATTTTGCAAACAGGTGGTTGAAAGAGTATTGGGATGGATAATGAAGCTTTTTCCAGGAGGTTCTTCGAAGCGTCGTACGAGCAAACTTTTATGATATAGCATTGGAATATTGCCTTTAACTAGTAGGCATCCCAGCTTCTTTCTCTAACCATTTTGATGGTCTCAGCAGGATGGCTTTTCCATGCAGGTCCTGTGTATCATAAGGTTTTAGTTAGATACATTCTTTGGAGTGCAAGCCTCTTGGGGTTTCAGCTCTCCGTGATGCTGTATGGGTTTTTTTGCAGATTCCAGTTGCGTAATTTCTATCTCCAGTGGGCACACAGAATTGACTACAAAGGTCTTCAGGTGTTTGACCATACAGAAAATAATGAGATTTAAGAGTGGCGGTTTTCTGATTGGATTGTTACTCAGTTTCTTATAAAGGCTATTTTCCATTGCAAGAAGCATGCATGCCTACAATATTCAATTGTCATGGTGAGAAGCATATTTCTTTTTTGATCTTTAAACATTATCTAAGAAATGCATAACTTGAATTGTTCAAGTACCTTGTAAATCATGAAAGGTTACTTTTTCAGGGCTCTATTACCACCGGTGACAAAAAATAATTTTTTCTTGAAAATATATGGCATGCCTGAAAATTAAATTTGCCCAATTTTCATACGGATGGCAGATAAATGTTAATTTTCTGCTATCTCATAAGCACAATTACTTATTATCAAGGTTTTGAAGAAGAAATGCAAGTTACATGTACTGATTGGCACTACTTCTAATAAAGCATTAGATGTGCTGTAAAACAGTAAAACTTGTTTGCTTCAGTTTTTGGGGAAGAGTCTGAAAAGGAAATGGGAAAAATACTTTATGTATTTTAAATATAAAAAGGTGTGTCTGAGCTTTTATGTGAGTATTATTATTTGAACTTAATTGACCTAGCTAAGTGCTTTTGACCAGACTCACTCTAGTTCAATCCTCTTTACATCTATGCCATTCCAAATGTTTGTTTGTCTCTTATGGTGCCTCAATGACACACATCTATTAAGTTGAAATCTTGATGTTTGTATGCAGATCTATGCAAATATAGAGGTGATGAAGGTTTTATGCACGAATTTTTAATTCTCAGATTTATTCATATTGGCACTACACGCACATTTGAGAAAACTAAAATAGTTAAAATTGCTGTTAAAGGTAGCATGGCAAGAATAGTTTGAATTAAAGTAAAAGCATATTAAACTTCATTTTGAATTAACGTTTTGTTTGATTCTCATTAAAAATGTCAACATGCCATGTCTATTAAGGTGGAAAATGTCTAAATGAAAACATAATCTGCAACACAATCATCATCACTAATTAAAAGCGTTTAGCATAACTGAAAAAATACTTATTTGAATAGCTAAAGCCTGCCTCATAAATTTGCAGGATTTCTTTAGTAAGGTGATTGTCTTCCAAATATTGAAATACTAGCCCACAATGCACGTTGTAAGGCACAAGCGAGTATAAATTGATTAACTGTAACCAAGGTTTGACCTGGTTTGGATATCACTCTTATCTGTGATTCTCATGTTATTTCTTTGGATAGTGTTAGTGATGTGCATGAGTTTAACAATATTTTAACTTCGAGCATTTTTCCTTCATTTGACTCGATGACTGATGGTGCATCTTTGGTGAAGGACACTCATGATGAACCTCCACCTTTTAGTGATTTGTTTATGGATGATGCTTAATGCGATGAGGCTACATCTCCCTAAGTTACCCATGACATTGCTATACCTTGTGATGCCATTCTTCCTACGCGTCACGATGATCATATTATTCACATGACTTATACGTCTCCATGTCCACCTTCGACATGAAGAAGCCATATGTCTGATCACATTGGTACTTTTCATGCCTTAGCTACACCCTCAAAGTCATCATAAGATTAGACATACATATTAGAAAACGACTAAGGGATATGATGTCTTGTATCAAGGAATTCCTGTGCCAAAAAAATCTTTTAGGAATAAATGCATTTATTTGACATATATAGAAATGTTTTGGTGCAAGCTTTAGGTAAAATCACCATCCCACACAGATATTACTTGTACAAAGTGTTGGAATATCAATAATATATATTATATATTGTAAAACTTTTTTTAGTTGAACGGGTAAAGCAAGTTTTGAAGGACCTCTAAACTCTGTTACAAATAGCAAAACATCAGTGTTGTCAGGAGCTGGTCTTGCAGCTGAGTACTGTTTCAAACATGTGATAAGCTCAGTTACATCGATGTGCAATATTGTAAAAACAATAATACTGTGATCTGCTCTTTGTTGGTTATTCTGAGTATGTACAGGTCTGATATTAATTTCTGAGCAGTTATCTATTGTGTATCATATTTGAAAGTTGGAATGGCTCAGTATTGATTCCCAGATTTGCTTCTGTACAATTCAATTTGGTATTAGACCATATAAGATTTATGTGCTTATGCGTGTGAAGTTGGAGATTGAAAATCGCGTAAAGCAAAGCAGAGGAAAATTGCAGAGGCGTTTAGAGGCCGTCTGGAGAAGATGTGAAAAGACGTGCAGGAAGGAGCCGTTGGAACAGGGCTTCCGCAATCAGAGCCCTGCAACCAGAAACGCATCAAAATCTTCTGTCGCATAGAAAATATATTGGTGAGGAACGCAGGAGAGAGAACAAAGGCTGACTCAACAAATCACGTGGGAAAAGCTGTGTAAAGGAGTCAGTTTCTTGATCTGCTGGCGTGACAGTTTCTTGATCTGCTGGCGTGACAAGCACATTGATTTCTGCCTGGTCTTAACCCTGTCAGGAGAAATCCAAGGTGTAGTTTGGAAACTCTGCGTGTAGATCGCCCAGTTGTGAAGACAAATTCGGTTTATTGTTCAAAGAAAGAAACAAATACTCTGCCGCTGTTCGCAAATATTTGGACAGCAATACAGAAAAAAACTTTGGAGAGTATTAAAAAACACACACTACAGGAAGTTTGGCAAATCAAAAAATTTGGGGGAATAAAAACTTGGAGAAGCTTTTCTTTGGTTCTTTGAAAGTAATTTAAAACAATTAAAAAATATTTTTAAATACTTTTCATTTTCAGAAAGTTCAAATTAAAAAATAAAATAGAAAAGTGGAAATAATATAGTTTGAAGTCAAAAGAAAATAAACAAAAATTATGTGTGTATGAACACTTCAAATATTTTTGGAGCAAAATAAAATATAAAAGTATATTTTGTGTTACAAATCATTTTTTTCAGTTGTAATATTTTAGTATAATTGGTGCTTTTGATTCACATTTATGGGTACTGTTGTTATGTCAAATTATTGCATCTAATGTCTAAAAATGAAGCTTGTGGCATTAACTCTGTAAATTGTTAGAAAGAAATAAGGGCAATTTTTTATTTATTTTTATTTTGGAGAGATAAGAACCCCCATATTCAATAGAATGGCTTCCAACGGTCCAAAAATAGTGTTTCTTGACTTGCAACTTCTAAGCTGACAATTATTTTGCTTGAAAAATGTACACATTTAATTTGAATTTGAAGATTTGTGAGATGGTTTTTGAAAGAATCATTGGACTTGCACAAGTTGGAGTTGAATAAAACCAATACGATAGGACTGCTTAGGTGCCAAACTAATAATCTTGTTTGATGTTTCTAATGAGGTTCAACCTTACATCCAAACAACTGCAACTGTCAAAGAGGCTTGGGATTTCTTGAAGATAGTATGAGTCCAAAAATTAGAATCAAATCATTCATTTGCAACAATAATTACACTGTTTGCAAATGCAAAATGGTGAAATATTGTAGACATTTTTCAAAAAAGTTTGGGAGATTAGATCACAACATTAGGGAAAATAATGTTAGACGACTCTCTTGTGACCATTGTCTTGAGAGCATTGCCCTATGCCTTTCACGTGCTTGTAATATGTCTATGGCTAGCAAAAATCCATCTTTTGAGGAGTCAATTATCTTGCTTCAACAAGAAGAGACAATTCACGGTGAGACCTTGTACTGCTTAGACAATTACACCCTCACATTTGAGTAGAAAGGAAATCAACTTGAACATTAGAATGGTCCAAAAGGTTCATCCAAATCCAAACAAGAAAATATCTTTGACGAAGAAAGAAGTCTCACTTCTGGAAAGAAAGAACAATCTCCAAGAATGCTAGTACATTCCTTTGCAAATGGTGAATTGAGCTAGCAAAACCCACTAAAGAATTCTTAGGGGACAAGAAGAAGAATTCCAGTTGATACAAAAACATAACAAGCAACATGAGAATATTGCTCCCACAAGTGATTTTAATGAAGATTTTTAATGTAATAGATTCTTGAGTCACCACCTTAGAAAGATGTCATGGATGTAAAATATTAGACATTGCTAAGGAGCAATGCTTGAGAACTTGTTGATCTTCCACTTGGGAAGAAAGCTATTGGATGCAAATAGGCCTTCACGATCAAATACAAGACATACAATAACATTGAAAAATAAAAATCCCGAATTTTGGTTAAGAGTTGTGCTTAGAAAGGAGACATTGGCTTTGAGAATTTTTTTCTCCCTTGCTACAAAGATTGATATTATGTGTTGCAAGTATGAGTAGTTGATGTTGTCATTGATGTCAACAAGCCAGTGTTGTCATTAGTGTCAATTGTATGAGAAGAAGATTGTTGCAAGAGTATGTGTGGTTGGTATTATCTATGTTGTTTCATTGATGGTGCTTTGATTAGTTGCATTATATTGTCATTAGTAAGCTACTGGTGTCAATCTCTAGTGTTGCTTTGATAAACTTTTGTCTATAGTTGAGGGTGCTTTTGAGAAAATTTGATAAAAAGAGGAAACAATAAGTTGCATTGTGTTTTGGGTTGAAGAGTAGTGTTTTGGTGTTGCTTCACATTTCTTCTAGGTTGAAGATTTATCTCTGTGTTTCAGATACGTTGATCATAGGTGTTTAGAGGTGTTGCATTTAGAATATGATGTGCTGGATCGTTGTGCAGAAGAAGTTGTGTTCACAAGTGTATTGCAGAGGTGTTTGGGAGAAACATTTTTTCTCCACGTTTCTTCGTAATTTGGTTTCAGGTCTTGCAAATATGAAGGCGTGTTGTTGATAGTGTTGATATCTCTCTTCAGTCAAAGTTGTTAGAGGTTTGGTGCTTCAAAAGTCAGTTTCTTAAGTTACAATGTATGGCAAAGTTGTTTGAGTGTATTGGGTGTATACATTCTTTTAGTAAAAGTTGTTGCGAAGGAGTTTGTTGGATTTCAGGGTGTTTATATGAAATATTTTAGATTGTGTTCAGGTGACATTTGTTGTCTACGAGTTGTTGGATCAAAGGAAGTGTGCACTTAAAAGTTTAATGGTGTTTACACAGGTAATAGTCGACCTTGGTGTTTACACTAATTGTGGTGGATATTTATTGTTTGTAGAAGCATGTTGTAGTGTGATGTTGTAGATTTGGGTCCTAGATAAGGAGTGGTGTGGCCCGTCTTCAGTTCTATCCACCACGGATGTGTTTTGGTGCCAACCTAATTTGAATTTGCACGGTTGAGGTGCATAGCCGACCTTGGAGAAAAGTTTCAAGATTGAAAATGATAAAAATATAAGTTGAGTGTTGAGGGATGTGAAGATAGACAAGTATGATGTGAATGATGAAAAGGAGAGTGATAAGTCCTTGAGATGGGCGCGAACCAGCGTGTTAAATTATTGATCGTAGAAGGTGTCTACAGTTCTTCCAAGCTAGAAAGGTGTTGATGACATTGTGGTGGATTTCTCTATTGCATTGAGATGGATTTATCTATGTAACATTCTTCTCTATCTTCTTTTCTATTATGGTTGTGAGCCCTCTGACAGTGAGCCCTTTGACAGTGAGCCCTTTGTATTCGGTATTGATATTACTTTGTAATATGAGCTAATCCTCACTATGGTTTTCCCCATCTTGGGTTTTCCACACAAATCTGGTGTTCTCTTGTGCAAGGTGTTGTGCAAGGTGTTGATTTGATTCAGTTTTTGTTATTTGCTTTTCATGCTAAATCATTATAACAGATTAAGGGTTAATTGAATGAATGTGGATCTAAATGTTTGTGAGGGTTTTGAAGCTTTAAGGTACAACTAATTCAACCCCCTCTTAGTTGTCTTGTGCATTCAACAATATGATCTTGGCAGTGACAACATAGTTTAGTTGGAAAGTTCATCATATCAATTGATGTCAAGAGTACCTTTCTCAATGGATATTTCAAATAAGTCTATATGACTTAACCCAAGGTGTATCATGCACTTGGAAAACAAAAAAACCTGTCCTTACTTGTGAAATCCTTCTATTCTTTGAAGTAAACTCTTCAAACCTGGTATATCAAGATCAATGAGCATCTCCTCCAACATGGGTTCACTAAAAATCCATATGATTCCAATCTCTACCTTATAGAGCAAGGGGGTATTTTGATTTAATTGCATATATTGACGATCTATTCATTATAAGGAAATTTTTGTAAATGATTGCAACAACGAAGATCGATCTCAAATGATTGTTTGACATAACACATATTGGGCTCTTGTATTCTTTCTTTGGAATTGAAGCGTGGCAACAAAAAAAAAAGATTTTTCTATCTTAGGTTAAATATGCCAATAAATTGCTCAAAAAATTTAGAATGGAAGATCACAAGCTGTTGTTGACACCCATGGAGATAGGACCACAACTTTCTTGCAATGATCCATCATCTTGGGTGAATGCTATTTTTTATTGTCAATTGAGTGGGAGTCTCATTTACTTGACCTTAACCAACAATATATCAACTATGCTAGTTAGCTTTTGAGGTTTATGTAAGAACCTAATATTTCACATGAGAGAGCATCAAATCATGTTTTGAGATACATTTATTGTATGGATTGGAATATAAAATATATTAAAAAAATTATTTGCAAGGAGATACAAATGCAAACTATGAAAGTTCTGTGGATGAAAGAAAGTCTACTTTAGAGTTCTCTTTGGAATTTAGGTTGATACCATGACAAAAAATAAACCACTATTGCTCGCTCCTCCATAGAGGTAGAAGATCATGCCATAGGTGGAGCTATCTATGAAGTGATATGGTTATGTTACATCTTGATAACCCTGAGTGTTCTTGAGACACATCTTATTGCTCTATCTTGACAATAAAAGTATCTTGAAGCTTGTTTAAAATTTTATTTTTTTATAATTGCGCTAAACACATTAAGGTTCAATGACATTCCATTTGTGAACATGTCTAGTAGTGTGTAATGACCTCGGTGTTTAACCCAAGAATTTTCCATGTTTTTACCCACATGTAAATAACACATGCTTGCAAAATATAGCAATAATTTTTTTCTTTATAATCCAATAATAATATGCACATTTGGAATAAGCCCATTCAAGACTTCCAATACATTTCAATATAAAGATGCATATTCAAATTAACCCCATTTAAAATTTCCATTGTATTTTCATAAAGTGCATTCTTACATACACCCATGTAATGATAAAATTACAAAGATACATGTTTGCATTCATAGCTTCCATGAGCTTAATGAAATAGATATACAAATGGTCCAGATGTCCCTAACTGGGCATACATCCTTGATGTCCCTTGCATTGGTGCATACATCCTAGTTGTCCCCAAAATTGGTGCGTACATCCTCAAATCCCGGTTGCTGACTGTATGAGGGAGAGCATCACTCAAGTGCTTTTATGCCAACCATAGACTTACTGTGGTCCCCTGCACATCTACCAAACTTGGTAAGATGGCCCTACCCTTTGATGAAGAGATTGGTTTGATAACCTCATAATACTGGCCTTCATGAGCATAGTGTTGTGTCTTACATATCTAGAGCTACCACACCTTGGTTTCCCTGCCTAGATTGCAATCATGGACTATAGTGAACTAACAGTGTAAACAGTGGTTACTTACACTACTTTGGCCAACGAATTCAACACCTTGTACTTTGAGTGAGAGTCATCCATCCGCCCGCTTCAAAAACTTGATTTGGTATTGATCATAAACATAACACATGTTTACCCTAAGGTGACAACATAATATAATATTTAACAAGGTAATTCTCTTAACCATGGATTACCCTAACCCTAGGAATACCCAAGTCTATAATAAACTAATTATCTAGGTTACACCCTTACCCATGGATTTCCTCTAACCCCAGGTATAACCTAATTAACCACCCTAGGTAATCATAATGTCATAACATTAAATGGCTCTAAAAGGCATGATCTCAACACTAAATGCCTTCTTTTTAGAAGTATGACCTTGTCAATAAATCACTCCATTCAAGAGTAAAATCTCATCAATAAATAACTTAATCAAAAGTACAATCAACAATAAAATGATCAATTAGATCATCTAGGTTAATCCCAACCTATTTGCTTCATTCAATAATCAAGTAACAACCCAACCAAATAGGTTATTCTCAACCTAGGGTTTCAATCAAATGTGAAGTAATGATCAAGTGATCATACACAAATCATAAAACCTCTCTCTCAATATACCTCAAATATTCACATGTTTACAATGTTCGCTATGATTGTATATAATTTGGAGGACATTATCGTAAGAGAATTTTGTCCTTCTGCACCTACAAGTTGTCTTCTCAATACAAATTTGGGTTGTTGGTATGTGAGTCCTCATCGGGAACTTCGTAAATAGGAATGGACTCCTAATCAGGTATATGATTATAACATGATCAATAAATACATTTCTCAATCCTACTATTGAATATTGATATAATAATCAAGTATACTCCCTAACCGTAGGGAAAAGACTATCTTCCTACTTCAAGAAGATATGAGTAATCTATCAAGTATAGACTATCACCATGGTTTGCATAACATTACAACCTATCAATGATGGCATTTCTATCATGCCATCATTCCCATTGTATTACTAACCTTCTTATCCACAAAGGTTTACCTAGCATCATAAGCTAACTAATCAAGATAGCAATATATTCCACATCTCACTTTTCAAGCCATATCCATATAGACTTAATGAACTAAGTATAGTTCTCATACCATTTAAGCCACACATACTTCAACATAATATAAAGGTAATTCCAATGATAGGGTTTACTAATTATAGACTCAACCAAGAATCACACAAGCATATTCCTTTCTAGGAATTAACTAGGTTTATAATAACATGCCTACCAAGTATCCATAGATTACTCCAAAGTTGGGAAATGACTAGATCATAAGAATAAGTATATCATGCATTCATGCCTATTCCAACACTAGGAAATACCTAAGTTCATAAGAACAAGCACATCATGCACTCAAACAATCTTTCCAAACAAAGGCATTATAATCAAATAACCTTTCAAACTTAAGAAAATAAATAATAGAAATCAACATGCCTAGATATAAGCTCCAACTTGATAATGCTGCCTTCCAACCTTAACCTTCACCTTCATGAATGCTACTTCTCCAAAGAACAACTAGCCTCTCACAAATTCTCTCAACAAAACAATTGTGAAATAATAAGCAACTCACTAACTCTCAAGCTCACTAACTCACTTGCACAAAAAATACAACAGAATAACAATGGGAAAATTAGAATGAGAAGAGTAACAAATAATAGGAAGAGCACCTCTATATATACTAATATTTGAGCAACTAAAGGCTACAAATAAGCTAGAGATTCTGCCACCTTCCTACTCACATGCAACGATTTATCACACTAACTTACAGGGTTGCAACACATAAGAATCCATAATATTCTAATGACTGAGTCGATCCCTTAATGAGATACAACAAGACTCATTTACTGAGTCAAAATATGACTCATAACAACAAGTTTCCTTCTTGTTTACAAGTCAAATTCCTCCTATATTTCTGCCAAGTTTACATGGACCAAGTCTCATGGTTTAAGTACAACAAAAAGAATTCTTTTAGATTTCATAATCCTCAGCATTGGTGCCATATATTCACACAATGACACCCTTAAAGATAGCACGGTTCAAGACTTATTCCAATCTGCATTTAATTTTATGCTATGTTTAAACTTTCTGCCTTTATTCATGCGTGGTGAATAATTCTTCGTTGACTTAGTCTTTTACTTGGATTCAACTCTTACACGGCATTGCCAAATAGTTATTACCTGCCTTTCACAATGTTTTTATCACTGCATTTAACATTATCCTTAGCATACATTATACCTCTGTTCAAACCGCATGCCATGCATTTTATAGACTTCAAGAATAATATTTACATAGCACAAGGTTTACACTATTACTTGAGCGCTGACATATCCCATGCGCTTCATTTACTCCTAACTTATGCTTAGTGTGGCATAACTATAACCCATATATGCACAACACTAAATTCCTGCTTCTACGCGCCTTAAATGTGTCTTCTATACTTTAGAAATCTCATTTCCCTAGGCATTTGATATATACTATGAGTTTTGGTTTATTCAAAGGACTTTAAATATGGATTTAATAAGCCTCTTCTAAACTCATAACCCACGCTTCATATTAGCGCTATACAAAGCACTTCTAACATATATATCAATCAAACAATATAAATAATGATATATATATATATATAAAACCTTATTTTAATATCCAAACTTAAACACATATGTATATATTCATCTTCATAGATGAGTACATACACAGAATGTGTACATATGTATATATGTCATAAACATATAATTGATATCCTTATGCATAACATGTAATCACATGCATGAGTTATTGCTCATACATTTATACATATACTCATTCCATGTATATACTTATCGACAAAATATAAATATACGAAGGACTTTCACATGGCGTAAAGACTTAATCACATAATCCTAGTCAAGAACATCCATAGAACAAGATCATAACCACTCACAGATCATGCACAAATAAGATTGAAGGTTACCATTTACCCAAACTGATCCGACTCAACTTGACCAATACTAGGTGTGAGTGTGTGTATGTTTAGTTAGGCTCATTAAGGGTTATCGAACCAAGCTCGTCTCTTGAGTGACACTCCCCCTCTCATACTTGAGGGCTTGACTCCTTCTTGCAACCAACTTAGTGCACCACATAGGTAGTTGGTCGCTTACATGGAACCCATTTGCATCATCAAAGCATTAACGTATTCTAATTGCAATATATATTCATTCATTGTATTTTCCATTAATATAAAACATAATCATTCCTTCAATAACATCTTAATGCATACTGAAGTATTTCATTCACCTATTTAATCATATGGAAATCATGATTTACATTTATCAACATTTTCACTCGTGAAGGTAAAAGTAACTTGGTAACTAAGAAACAGGGTGTAACATACTCCCCCCCTTGTGAATCATCATCCTTGATGATTTAAAGTTCCAAAACATATAAATAAAGTCAACAAATTTTTTACTTTCATTTTCCAAATTGTATAGGAAATAAGTAAATATCCAAATAATCTTCCCTCATAGCACAACTCTTTGCAATTTTTTCCTTCTTGAACCTTGCATTGAGTGACTCTGCTAACATATGGGAAGAACTTACGTGCTTCAAGCACACTTTCTCTCCAAAGAACTACTCAACACCATTATATTGAATCACATTGAATCATGTGTACATCATATGTTCAATAGTGATTGAATCCTATATGAAACCTATACCACAGTGATTGGAGAAACACGTTCTCATTGGCTAATAATTATTCTTAGTGTAACCCAAATAGAAAAGGAATGTCAGTGTATTGCACACTACACCATGGGTCCCATCATTCCCTTTGGTTTTTACACCGCCAGTTAACTTAGAAGCCAAAACCATCCATCACTAACACAAACATTTACCTAAGCATAATAGCACTGCCCTAGACTACTGTCTATTTTGAGCGTACTATTGCCCTTGGACACCTGTCAATCTTGAGCCTAATTTAGTGTTGCTTCTTATTTCAAACTTTGTATCAACAAAGTTTCCTTGATCATTTTGATCTATTCTTCCATTTATAACAACATTTATATTCTACGACTATTTCTATTCCCTAGCTTATCCCAGCTTATAGGAATTCCGCCCTTCCTTTTAGATAATGTTTCAAATGGAATAAATTTCATGTTAGAAGTTTGTTATAAATAAAATTATTTCACAAATCTTTCGAGATTTGGTTTCTCCTTTTCCTAACTAGTAGACTCAAAGTAATAAATTGAGCATACATTCAATTGAATTTTCAACAAGGTGATCATAATTTACACAAAACCTTAACGTTACTCACATGTTCCTATCTAAGATAACCTTCTCAGGAATATTAAGCAAATTTCTTTACACAAATTTATTATTTTAGGACTGATACCTACAAATCAAATTTTCCAATTAGAATTGGTTACCTAGGTAAGTCTATCCACCATAACATTATGTTAGTTCCATTGACATAGAAAGATCAAAACTATTCTAATGATCTACCATTTCTTCCTTGAAATTTCTTTAGAGTATACAAGTTTTGTTGATAATGACTTTCTATCTTCATCTTCTGACATATAGGACAACAACTTGCTACATACCTCGCAACATATTACTTTGTTTCCTTCCAAATTATAGTGGTTCCATATAAGACAAATAGTTTTGTCATTCCAGTGTCACCTGATTATGACATCAATTATCTCATTGTATTCCTTAATCTCCTAGAATCTGGTTCATAGGTTCTTTCTTTGATCCATAATAGTCCATCCCAACTAAGTGAAAACTCTTCCATGGACTCATGCTATATTTTGTTCTTGAAATATATAATGAGTTAGACATTATTGAGGAGTTAGAACTCCATCTTAGGGTATCCATATCTTGGATTTCTTTCACCCTTTAATTATCCCCAAAATTGTGGTTCGATTTTGGCTCAATCATTCTCTCTTGATGAACATCATATTAAGTTGGTAACAATTTTTGTTAAATCATGCTGGTTTGATATTATCTTCCAAACGATATCAACAATTATTACCTACCTAATTACCAACCATGAACATTTCTTGATAACTCAAAGTCATGAGTAAATAAATTTTCCTTTTCTTATTCCATAGGCAATAATGTTGCCTTTCATGATCAAGCATATTGCCTATCTTTTCCTAAGGCATCAATGATAATAACAACAAATATGTATAAAGTATTGCATTGTAAATTTTTCCTTCTCACTTTGGTCAAAAGCCTTGACCTTTTAACTTACAACAAGCTTGTTGTGGTCATTGGGTATAAGAATTCGAATATAGGGTTTCTTGAACCATGTCTTATAGAGAAGTAAAAAAATTCCCCAAATTAAAAAATACATCATTAATTTTCATTGAATAGGCTACTTATCTAAATAAATCTACTCTCCATCTTTCCCCTTTAGCATTTCCAAGACATTAGGTTATCTTGAAGTTGAACTCTTAACAATCATCCATTTACCCAAATCGATCAAATGGATTTAACATTCCTAGTTGTTGACTCTTCAAGTTGAATGCCTATTTCTTTCCTTTCTTACCCCCAAGGTATACCTTTAAATATACTTTTTATTTCCTGATGAGGGCCACAACCCGAGACTCAGAAAGGCACACAATAGAGGTAATAACAAAATTATTATTTATTTATTGGCAATATGTTCTTGTTATAGAGAAATTACATTCCAGAGGATCAAAATCCTCACAGGCTGCAATACATGCAACTTTTACTATTTCTAAAAAGAAATTCCCCCTTTCCCAATACAATTTTCTCTTCTCTAATTGCCTCTTTGATTTCCAAAATGAGTCATAAATAGCCTTTTTCCAGTTTTGAGCCAAAAATACAATTTGAATTTTGAATGTGGGCGGTTGGGCGTCGAAATTTAAAATTTAAAATTTAGAAATTGAGTCCCAATTCAAAAATTGGCAATTTTCCAAAAATTGACCAACTTTCGGAAGCCATAACTTGATATGGGACTCTGTTTGACATGTCATTTGAAGCATTAGAAAGGTCTTAGAGTGTAGTATGTGTTAAGAACTTGCTCCATTGGTTCTGACAATTTCTAGGCCCATACAGGACCGTTTAGTGCCTCAAACCTGGCTTGAAAGAGTTCATGACATTTTGGGAAACTGAAACTTGAATATCTTTCAAACCAAGAATGATCTTGGCCTGATTCTTTCACCAAATTGTCTATTTTTTATGTCTTGAAACTTCCCATAACTTTTTTCCTCCTTGTGCTTTTGAATTCATACCTACTAAACATAGCAATTTGACCAGAAAAAGTAGAAAAATAGTTTTGAAAGTTGCGAATTCTTATTCCATGAAAAGGGTATCAAGAAATGCAAAAACATCTACCAAAAAGTAACAAAAAAGAAAAATATTTTTGGGTGATGCAGGATTACCCTTACACCACTGGATGCTCCTGCATCATTTCCAAAATTGGATTTATCATTGCCTTCTAATCTCTCAGAATTAGTAGTTGGATCCATAGTAACAAGATCTGATGAATAATCAACACTTTACAAGTTAAGAGATACTCTACTATTTCATTTCAATTCTCTTTTCCATGCATACTAATAGCCTATTATCCATAGTAAATGAATATCCCATAACTACAAAGCCTCATTTGTTGATGTGATAAGTGAGCCTACTTGAGAATCTCTATGACAAATGTGTCTTCACCTTAGTGAGTGGTTTCCATTTGTGACCTAATAAGGTCCCTGACCATTAGTCTTTTGACTTTGATACATAGCCTCCTTCCTTACCCAAATTCCCATTGGAACATCTCCAAATGATTATTTTAGGGAACTAAACAGAAGTTTACTTTCGAAGACAAACTGGTAAATTCAATTTGAACTTCAACCAAACTATGCTCTAATTGAGCCTTTTTTCTGAATTATCTGATTTAGTTTTCTTGCAATTATTTTTCTAAGTAATTTTGTCCCAATTCTTGGTATTTCATTTTCTCACGTCCTTAGATAATCTAAAGTTGTTCGGTTTCTTTGCCCATTTTCAACTTTGAGTTCTGACTCAAACTAGTTGGTGGGTTCATGTCCACTTTTATTCTTCGTAGGTTGCCTCTCTTTTTTTCCTGACCATTATGGTCTCTAGCCTTTACTCTAAGGTATCAACCTTCACTCTTGATTCTAATTAGCATTACAATATTTTAACCTTGTATTGAATCTGGTTTTTCAAGGGTTATCCTACCTCCTGGATACCTCTCTAGTTGATTTTGATTCACAAAATGTTCACTTTCCACTTCGACTAAATTTTCCAATTTATGCGAACCATTAGTTTCTCTTTGTTCTTTTACCCTTTCCATCTTGGCATAAGAACTTTGCAACCATTATCTATTGATAAGGTTTACGTATTACTTACGTAATGAGCTTAACTCATATTCAAGACAATGTTAAAATCCTTCGAAAGATCTTTGAAAGAATGTGTAAGTACAACATGAGATTGAATTCAAAAAAGTGTCTTTGGTGTGGAGAGTGGAAATTTTGGGTTTTATAGTGTCCCATAGAGGTATTAAGGTGGAAACAAAGAATATTGATGCTATCATTAACATTACACCTCTAAATAACATTTCTCAACTATGTAGTTTACAAGGAAAGATTCAAGCTATTCATCATTTTGTGGCATCTTTGGTGAATCAAAATTTACCCTTTACACAAATTATAAGAAGGAATCGAAATTCAAATGGAATGAGGGTTGTAAACAAGATTTTGAAAGTTTAAAAGAGTACCTATCTAATCCTCCAATTTTAAAACCTGCTACTCAAGGAAAGCCAATCGTCCTTTATATGTCAGCATCTTCCCATGCTCTAGCAACATTATTGGCTCAACAAGATGACAATGGTAAATAACATTCTATTTATTGCATTAGTCAAACTTTAGTTGATTATGAAACTTGATACACAACAATAGAAAAGCAATGTTTGACCATTGTGTTTTCTACTAGTAAGTTGAGACACTATTTACTAAATGAAAAAGTGCCATTTGTTGTAAAGTTTGATCCTCTAAAACACCTCTTTGCTAAAACAAACTTATTAGAATGCTTAGCTAAATAGGTTATGTTGTTAACTGAGTTTAATCTTAAATTTGTCTCTCAAAAGGAAATCAAAGGATAAGCCTTGAATGACCATTTAGCCGATGCTCCTTCTCCATTAACATCACCTAATATGGACTCATTCCTTGATGAGAGTGTGTTGACAATTGAAAAGGAAACATGTGAATTATACTTTGATGATTCTAAGTGTCGAACTGGCTATGGAGTAGGGGTTATATTAAAACCATCTTTAGGAAATCCTATTCCCTTATCTTAACATTTAAATTTCATATGTACAAACAACACTACAAAATATGAGGCTCTAATTGTTGGAATACGTGCGACCTTATCCTTAGGTGTTCAACACATTCACATATTTGGTGATTCTCAATTGGTCATTAAACAAATTAATGGATCCTATCAAGTGAAACATGACAAATTATCCCAATATAAAAACCTCACAATGACATTACTTGAACACTTTGAATCATATACCATTGACAATATTCCTTGAAAGGATAATCGGTATGCAGATGCAATGGAAAGTGTCACTTCCCTTGTATCTCATGATGATCCTTCCATGAATTTCACATTTGTTGTCTATACGATTACCAAACCATCAATAGATGAAAAGGTGAAAGAAGTGTTAGTGACCAATATTGAAGTGTCTATTGAATGGTACACATTGATATTTAATTATTTAAAATAAGGTACCTTTCATGAACCAACAACTAAAAAAACTAGAGCTTGTATTTAGAAACTTGCTACTAGATATGTGTGTGCAACGTGTTTTCTACCCTAAAAATGATGCAAAAACAAAAGAAATGCAAAAGGAGAAACAACACAAAGCAACACCTCAAGATTAGCCTAGTTAGACTTGAACAAAACAAAGATTAAACATAGATTTTACCTTGCCCAAGTCAATTTTTTCGTTGGACCTTTGATGTTGATTTCTTGTGTGCTCCTTGATGGAAAATCACCTAAAATTAGATGCAAAATGATGAGGATTCAATGAGGAATGCAATGATGGTGTATACCTTGGAATTCCTACTGCTCTAAGTGTGCAAAATAACTAAGAAACATGAATAACAAAATACCAATGACACCTCAAGATTAGCCAAAAGAGTGGTTCAACGAAAAGGAATACAAATAAAATGAAACACAAATATTTTTACCTCCCTTGTGGTTGATACCTCTTTGATTGGCCCTTGCTTGGATTGGTTGTGTGCTCCTTAAATGATGGATTGAATGACTAAAATGCAAGCTTCAATATGCAAAATGATGAACAAAGATGGTTGAATGGTTGAAAAAGGCTTGAGGATTCAAATGGACAGCATGTAGTTATGAGAGTGCAAAGTGTTCGGGAAGGCAAATGGGCAGCATGTAGTTGCTCAAAATGAAGAAGTGTTGGAAATGCCCTTGAGGAGGGGGTATTTATAGAGGAATTTGAATTCTCTAGAGAATTCAAGGGTCAAGATTGCTCCAACAAGGCCAAGATGAAGGGCTATGGTGGGTTGAGAACCCACAAGCCCTCACATCTTGACATGTGGAGGGTGAAGTGGACAAGAGGGTATGAGGTGGAGATGAGTTGTCAAAAAGGTACATGAGGTGGAAAAGGACATGCACCTTGGGGGATGAGAGGATTTCCACAAAAGGGATTTCTTGTCCCCAAGTGGGAGTGAAAGGGACTTTTGAAGAATTTTAGAATTCCTCAAAAATCTACATGGAAAAGAGAAGGTAAGTTTAGGAGGATAAATGTGAATTAAAAATTCACATTCCTAGGATGATCTAGAGGGATAAAAGGTGGGCTCCAAAAAGGTGGGACTTGGTCACATGTGGGGTGCTGACAAAGTCAAATTGGGTTACATATGGGAATTGTACAATAAGTCCAAAGGTTCTAGAAGCAGGAAGAATGGAATCTAATTCATTCTACAAAAGGAGAATCAAGGAAAAGAATACAAGAATTAAAATTGCTTGGAGAGAATGATGTAAATTAATGATGATGAGATAAACTAGGGGCTAATTAGGATTAAAGCCAACACTAAGCGTTGGAGGATGCTGACACATCCTAATCAAGGATGAGCATGTGCACATCCTTAATGAAAAGATTAGGAAATGGATTAGGATTAGATGAAAATGACATATGAGAAATTAAATAAATGTAATATTTATTTAATTTATTTGATGAAAAGAGGATTAAGGAGGGTAAAGTATTTAATTATTATTTAAATACCTTAGGGATTTGGCAGAATTAAAGATATTAATTAAATAATAGTAATATTACTTAATTAACTCGGATAAGAGGATGTTAAGATGAAAAGTGATAAATTTGGATAAATTAAGTGTCCAAATTTGGATGTCACTACATTTTGCCCCTTTGAGATGGTGTTCGAAGTAACATCATTTCAAAAGAATATTAAAACATAGAACCTAGAAGAAGATGGTTAGATTGAAAAAGATGCCCCAGTCATCCAAAGGAGTGACTAGGAAGGGAAAAAGAAAATGATGAAAATTAGGGATGAAGGATGCCCCCTCGAGAGGACATGCAGATTGAAGAGAACACGTGTGTGCTCTCGAAATAGATGATGTGATGCAAGGCGAGATGAGGAAGATGATGTAAGGTGATGGGTAAGAGAGTAAGTGATATGGAGATGGATGAAGCACAAATGGATTTCAAAAGGTGATGTTGCCCCAGTCAAGGTACAAGCCAAAATGGGTTGATGATGGATGGAGTGTTGTCAATGAAGGATTGAAGGATCCTGAAACAACACGAGGATAAGGAAGGATACATCCCACTGAGTGGTATTGATGAGGGAATGATACATCCCAAAATACCACTAAAGGATAGGGAAGAATACCTCCCGATGACGATGATGAAAGTGTTGTTGATGAGGGAAGGATACATCCCAAAACAACACAAGGATAGAGAAGGATACATCCCACCGAGTGGTATTGATGAGGGAAGGATACATCCCAAAACAACACCAAAGGGATAGGAAAGGATACTAATGGATGATGATGATGACGGGTCAAGGCTAGTAACAAGACGTAGAACAAGAGCAAGGATATGATTAGATGATTCAGGTTAAGTGGAATGGATGGAGATTGGATAGAGATAAGGATGAAGGATGAATGGATGCAAGAGGATAGAATGGAAAATGAGATGCAATTCTAAATGCAATTTATCATCTTTGGAGCACTGGTTTTTGCTATAGCATCAAACACAAGACACCAGGGTATGAAGAACCAAGGTGAATTAGTGTCTAATGCATAAAACAAACACAACAGACAATAAGGCTATCCCAACACCCCAAAGTCACAAAGACCTTGGTCGGGCCAGGTATTGAGATAACTACAAGCACAAAAGGATGCCCCAGCATAACACAAGACCTCAGGGATCTTGGTGGGTACTATGTGGGACAACCAAGAAGACACAAATATAAAAAGAGCAAGATATGCCCCTATGTTGACCAATCAAAACACACCATAATATGATGGATTATGGCAGTCTTGACAAGTGATGATAGGGAGCTCAAATGATAAACAAAAGCCAAAAGCATCAAAAGATCGCAATCAATGTCAAACGTCCTTTGCCATAGGATCAAGGGGATAGATGGGATTGATGAGGTCTGTTAGGAAGGATACATCCTGTTGAGACCAAAGATGATGGATATTAAAAAAATCGTTATGACGCGGGATGTTCAAAGTCAATTGGATCTCATGATACAAGTGGATCTCGTTTGTTAAGAACCAGCTAGATAAGGGCATAGTTTGATGGCACGACACAAGGAAGACAAGACATGGGACTGACAAAACCTAAAGACCTAGGGGCTCGAGGGCCGATCAAAGATCAGCCTTGCCTACGTAAAAGCGCAGAACCCTCGTAGTTCGATGAAATGTGGACGACTGACCAAGATAGAGACCTTGATGGATGGTAAAGATGGGACAGACAATAGGAACAAGAGTTGAA